>JAWQRJ010003185.1:0-12398 GCA_033557515.1 Diorygopyx duplodentatus | reverse complement strand
CGTCAACCAGTCGTACACTCTTGGACAATCTTGGTTGCATATATGAACTAGCTCGGTCTATTGCTATCCGGGCGAACTTTGTTAGGGGTGGAAAACAATTTTTTTTTAAATGTTTTTAGCCCCGAGCGAGCTCGGTCTTCCAAGTACTAAACGTTTTAGTGGCTCCTTAGAGCGAGGAACTCAATCTTGTTAAAACCAACAATCTTGTATTGTATTTGTAAACATGCTCATTGCGATAAAAAAAACAATTTGTCATTCTAGATGGTAGTGCTTAGTAAAAATATACATCCAGTGTGCACAGAAAATTATTCTATAATAAATATAGATGTCGTGCAGCCCCATAATTCTAACTAAACTTCTCTTATGTGCACAATTGATTCTTTCGAATTAGCGAATGGTTAAGTTATTGGACTGTTTAATGCAGTGGTACAGTTTGCCTACGAGAAGGGTTGCCTTTGCAGATGTGGCATATTTTCTTCCAAAACGCTTAATAATAGCACAATGAATGACTTACAAATGTATGGTAGTCGACTGTAATGACGGGACATCTGCGTTTTGTGTTCCGTTTCGAAAGTGCACCGTTAAGTTGCATCGTAAAACACTTAACCTCCCAAAGTGAAATAAGTATTATGCAATTTTAGAATTTTGCATACACGTCCGCCTGCACGTGCACACAGATTATTTTTTTCAGAAACTTGTGGTGGGGTATTGGAATAAATACCTTCATTTGTTAGGGGTGATTTCACCATAGTTTGGAAAATCTCCGCTAATTTGGAAAATCTGCTATCTTACATAAGTAATAAATTTTATACAATATCATGAAGTTTTCCTGCATAAAAAAACGATATAAAAACACAGTTTTACTGCATAATAGTGATGAGAAGAAATGAAAAGATCAAGTTAAATTTTAACTTCTCGAATTGCTAGAGATTCGATATTTAAAAAATAATGTGTACAAAAGTGCAGCTTCCCTTTTAAATTTTAAAGACACCTTTTAGGCTTTGTAACTATATCATTTTTGCCTGTAACAATGTAATTCGTAAAAATCTACAACATAGGTTTATCCCTCTTTAAAAAATATTTGTACAGTACACTACTGAAATTTATATACCACACAGACAACAAATTAATTTTTCTTCAATTTCTCTTCTTTTAAACAATTGTTCCCACAAGTGACGCAGACTTTGTTTGATTTCTGAAAATAAAAATACACAACTATTTTATTTTCAACGACCCGTAAATTCAGCAATACAAATTCAGCCATTGTCGACGATTTATAATTAAAAATTATTTGAAATCTATTATTTATTCTCAACAATTTGTTTCACAAAGCCAATAATAAAATATTGAAATTGGAAACTGAGTAGCTTGGAATCTTGAATCTTGAAATAGTATATTAATGGTGTAATAATATTCAGTTTAAAAAATAATAGTACAATAAAGAAATAGTATAATATTCAGTATCCAAAAGTATGAATTGCAATAAATAATATAAACAATAGTAAGTATATTGACTATTTTGGAATAAATGCCGTTACGATCAAGAAATTTAAAAATATTCTAATTACGCCATTAACTAAACTATTTCATTTGTGCCTAGAAAATAATCATTCGGTTTTAGAACTGATCGCTTCACTACTGATTTAATTGCACAGTTAATAAATAATGTCGTGGAGGGCTATGAGATGGGAGAGTTTAGCAAGGTCTCATTTCTAGATTTGTCAAAGGCGTTTGACCGTGTCTCCCACGAAATACTCTTGCGTAAATGTACAATTTAATGCCGAATGCCTGTGCAATGATATCATCTTATTTATCAAGCAGAGAACAATGTGTAAAGTACAATTATAAAATATCTAAACTAGAATATGTTAAAACAGGGGTTCCACATAGATTCATAATTGGTTCACTTTTATTTCTAATATTAATTTAAGCATTATTGGGTTAAGTAAAAGAGAGAAATGATCATATTTCACGACAAAGTTAAAACATTAATAAGCTGTTTTTTATCAATCTCTAGAAATCAAAAACTTTTTTGCTCGAAAACCTTACCTCGAGCCTCACACGTGGTTGTAGGCCGAAGGTTTAACATACTCGGATTTTAAACAAATCCTGAAATAAAATATTTCTACACCTCTATTCATACAAAAAACGGTTATAACTGGTAAAAATTAACAGAAATTCACTTTGCTTAGATTTCTTTGTGGATCTAAGCCATAAAATTACTAATTAGTAAATGCAGAAATGAATTAGCGATGGTGGTAGGTTTGTGTTTTTTTTTCGAATTCCTACATGCGCCGTCTTTCCAAGCTCCAGAAAAACAACAAGCTCTTGAAAGGTAATAAATGTATAAAAAACCGTTCAAGGTTCATTTGCTAATCACTTAATGCTCACCTGTTTCTAATGGCGGACAGCTGTGAATCCCGTCATGGCAGCTCTGTTTCACTAAATTAACCGTTTTATAATCGTTCAACAGTGCTGTTATAGCGGACTGCTGTGAAGCCAGAAACAGGTGAGTGTTGATTAATAACAAATGACCTTGAACGAAATTTTTATACGCCATAGCATAGAAATATCAAAATTCGTGACAATAATAATGATGGCAATAATAACAGAATTTTTAATAAAAGAAGGTTATTTTTAATTATATTTAAAAGTTTACGTAAAATTACTATTACTATAATAATAAATCTGTTGTTAAAGGAATAAGAAAGTTTAATTTTGCCTGATCTGTCCCTACACGCAATTTTCCTCTTAATTTTATATTACTCACCACTTCTTAACCAGCAAGATTAATTTAAAATAAATACCTATTAACTACGAACGAAAGCACAGGTATGTGCTTTCAAACACATTAACGGACAGCTCCATTAACGAACAATATCAGATTAACATTGACGAACAGATTTTGTTGAAAAGTATACAAAACCATGTGGTGGCCATCATAAGGACATTTTGGGTTGGGATAAGACTGTGTTATTTCCCAAAAAATGTGTATTATTTCCCAAAAAAAATACAAAGGGAGGAATGGAGTGTCCGCTAACTAATAAAACTTTGTTGCACCCTTTCCCAGATCCAAGGACTCTTGTGAACTGTGTCAGCTGCAGCAATGGTGCTGGCCAAATAGCTTTTTGCGGCTAACCTCACAAGTTTCCTTTAGACTCTTCACGTGAACCCCAGAAGAAAAAAGTAGACGAGTGTGGTACCCAATAAAAAACTTAAACTTAACTTCTCTACAAAAGGGGAAACATATCCTGAAAAAAGATTATCTTCATTTTTCCAAGAACCTATTAGATGAATGACTTTTTAGATCATTTATAAGAATACCTTTTTATGGAAACAATCAACAAACAATCAAAACCTAAAGTGACGAAAAATTACGAAAATTACGATAATGTGCTAAAAATTATCATTTTTGGGAGGGGCAATATCTCAAAGGGCACTTTTGGATATAGATAAATTGGGTTAAATCGGCATAGTTTAACCGTTAGCTTTACAACTGTATTAATGTGTAATTAGTATATGGTATGCAATAAATAGCATTTGCTCGTTGTTTGAAAATATTACCAAACAAAACTTCTTATCGGCTTTACAGGCGTAGAAAGTTACTCATTGTCTTTCTTGGAATATGTGACTCAAAATAAACAAACTGCAACGCAGTATGGAATAGTTTCTGTTAGTTTCAACAGAGATATTGAGAGAAACATTGTTTTAAGGTGTATTTAGATCTTCAGGGAGTGTGCAAATATTTCCAATAGATTTATGGTTACTACATATATGATATATTGAGTCGAAAAATGAAAATAAAAACTCTCTGGTTTTTTATTATAATCTTATAATAATAATAATAAATAAACAACTTATTCATACAAATATACCATTCGTACAAATGTACAGACAATAGGGCTGGCTAGTTTATCGTTACATGACGACGTGTACTAACTAGCCCTAAAAGTAACAAAAGAAAAGAAAAAACAAGTGGCCACAATCATATGCCCAAGCAAATATTTAAAGAAAAAACAGTAAACTGTGACATGTGTGAGAGACCCAAGATCAAAGAGGGAATGAGGTAGGATAGAAGAACAGGAAAAAAAGACAATCAGAAGAAATAAAAGAAGTCACCTGGGCAAGCATCAAATGTTTGAACTTGCCTTCTTGTCCCACTTATGAGTAATGCAAACGTTGCAGGGTTCTAGCGTAGGACAACCTTGCTATGTCAGCATAATTTTAAATACTAAACAATCGTAGTTTGTTTGTCTGGGGTTTGCTGGGAACCACACACAATAGCCTGCGTTTTACTAGTATTAAGGAACAGTCTAAATTTTCAAAATGTGATTATCAAAAAAAAATAGTTTACTGTTGATGTCACACATCTGATACATCTGCCAATTAATAGAATTAATAATCTCGATAATGAACGACACGATTATGGATCGGTTCATTTTTTTATTGGGATATATTGACAAATTTTCTTTGAATATTTGTACGTCAGAATTTATGCTTGGCAGTTGAAGATATAAAATGTGCTTGGTGAGCAATACACAACAGTTTTCTAATCATATACCATCAGTGATGTATTCAACAGAAACATATTCTTCAGTTAGTCAGTTATAAATTAATTGAACTGGGCGTAAGAAGACATTGAAACAGTAGATAGGTAGCACTTATTTAAATACGAAAGAAATAACATCCGGGTAGAGTCGTAAATTACTGTTTACGATGCTTAAAGTTTTCATTGCCATAGTGCAATCTTATTCCTTCTGCGTTAAATTAGAATGTTAAGTCAATGAAAGCTCAATTTATGTCTAATCAAATAACATAGGGAAAGTGTGCAATACTTTTATTTTTAGTTGAAAGTGAACATTGGAAAAAAGGTAAATTTGGAGAGTTGCTTTAAATAAAACTGTATTATTTAGTTTTGTTTTCTCGTATCTTTAAGCAAAAGGTATTCTCAAAAATCATATCATATTTATCAACATTTCTTCTAATTTGAAAACTAAATTTTTTCTTTCTAGAAAACTAAACTTTTTGTTTACGTCGACTCAAGCGTCGACCTAAACATCAAAAGATACCGCTCGGAGTGACGCATTTGTGTAAATAATACAGTTTATTACTGTGTTAAATGTGTGGAGCTTAACATATTACACTGCTTAGTAAAATTGCCAAGAGATTAGTTTTATTATGCATTTTCTTGTGTAATAAAACTAATCTCCGCATAGCTGCGATGTCAAAATTTAGAAAGGCTGTAACTGCCAACTCTGGGACATAAAGTGAAGAAACAGGTCCCGCCTATGTCCAAATGCATCCAAATTGCGAGCCGTTTTGGTAATATGCCTTTTCCAGTTTTGATTTGTGACAATTTCGTAGCGTTTAATAATAATTTACTAACCAAATGCAGCAAAACAGTTTATTTCAGCAAAAATATTTACCCACTTTACTAAGGAACTACGGAAATCTTGGAGCTCGGTCGGAATCGGTTTCTCCCTATTTGACGGCAAACAGTTTTAGTTAAAAGAACGCGATTTGGCACATTTACCTCTTTTTTGGTGCCAAATAGAAAAGAGCTAAATTTGCAATTTGAAAAATCAAATTTATCACTGTAATATTTTGAAGGGAGAGGAGCAAAGAAAATTCCCCCAGTCACAATTTTTCCGATGCAGCTTTTAGTACTCTTAGATCAAGTATACTTGGAAAATAGATAAATGATTTACTTACATTTTTAGTCTGTCAGCACCATCGTGTGGTAAAAGTAGTCAAAGATCAAACTAACTCGAACCCGGCGGTCTACCAGGTTTGAGTTGACCTTTGACCACACGATGGCTCGCTCGGTCCGCAAGCTATTTTAAAATGTAATGAACTAATCGATATGCTAATTCAAGTAGTCTTATATTCTTACATGGCGTACCCAAAACTTTCCCCTTTTAGGCCGCCTTTAGATCAACACTTTTCCTTGTGAAATGACCTCTGAATTCCTTTTGTATAGGTTTTGCCGTACTCTATTCGCGTTTTAATCATTTTCAAAACTGGCAAAAGAGGGCGTAAAGTGACAATATGCAAGAATTGAAAAAGTGAAAGTTTGGAGTGTTATTAATAAAAGATTCACCCCACTAATGCTTGGTAATATCCATGTAATTTGATATAGTACGTTTGCGGCATTTGTCGGTAGACACTATATGTCATGCTGGTTTGTCACACGAAAAATTCCCAAGTAGGCGCGCATTGTGCATTTGTCATATGTATACTGGAGAAGGCGTAAAACGCTGTGGTTACAGATACCGTTGTTTAATGTTAGACGTGCGGTAACTTATCAAAATTCTAAGAAATCGCGTGATGTGTACACTGGCGAGTATGTTACCAAGAAATAGATAACGTAGGTATACTTACACTTGCTTTTTTCTACAAAGCTAACACGGCACTAAATTTTCTTGTAATATATACTTCCTGTGCGCAAAATACTCCGAGCGTCGTCTATATTTACAAATTATCATTTGAAAAAATCTATTTTTAATTACTTTATTTATTGTTCACAATTTCACATTCCCGTTTGGAAACAGCTGGCCTTGAGTTATTCGCTCGCGTTAGATGATTTACTGATGCATTGTGAAAATCCCAGATTGTGACGTTTATGATTAACTTCCGTAGCCAACAACAACAATATACTATACAATATAATATATACGAGCGAAAACACTATATTTCCTCTAGATTCACTGAAACCTTGCACGTAAACAATTTTATTTCTGCCTCAGCTGGAATAACAAGGCCAGCGCGATTGTTTGTTGCTATTTGAAAGTAGGACATTTTATGTTGTGTCAAATTCGAAGTTGGTGTTTGTTTTGTAGCGTATTTTAAGCAAACGCGGCCTTCCATAAATTTTAAACGATTTTGGAGCAAAACTTAAGCTACGCTAAGTTCGTAATGTTATCATGAAAATGACAACGACAAGTTGATGACAGACATCGACACTGTTGACCGTGTGAGAATACCACCAGTAACAACTGGATGGGGCCCAAGAATTACAAAGAAGACGAATAGCTAGAGGAGAGAAATATGGGAAAGCGTATGAAAGGAACTTGGCACACTATGACTGAAGCAAAGTGGCAAAAATGTGTGATTGCAGTGGTTAGGCTAAGTTAGTAACACTACACAATGGAAAATATTGAACTTGCCAGTGATAAATAAACTGGTTGATGGTTTTTCATGCTAACCTCTATGCTGAACAGGAACAACAAAATACTGGAAAAAAAGTTCACACCTACAAACATGTGTAAAATGAAAACTTTTTTACGGTTAAATGTTCTAATGGGGCTAAAAACCTTTACCTACTTATAGAGAGATTATTGGAGCTCAGCTCCTGATCTCCTTGATAGTTACATTATTGATTGGTCATTAGTCATTTTATGCCAGTCAATCGATTTAGTTGGCTTCTAGAACATATATATCTCAACGATAACTAGAAATTCCAAACAGAAACGCATCTGATTTCAACAAATTATACAAAGTAGGACCATTTCTCAATTAATTACTGAAAAAATAAAAAATGTTTGAAACCAGATCAGTTCTTAGCTATCGATGGGTCAATGATAAAATTGAAAGGTAGGAGCTCTTTAGAAAAATACATGACCAAGAAAAATACATTTGAAGTTTGAACTTAGAAATAAAAATTAGATTATTTCTAAAAGGCATGCTTGCCTTGCTGATGGCTAGGTTTGCAGTATTAAACGGAATACCGGTCGAACGTGTTTTATATGAAAGTACGTAGCAATATGCGCGAGAATTATTTGGACTTTAAATTTAAAATTAGAGTTTAAAAATTATATTGTTCTATTGTAAGAATTATGATTATAACAATTATATGATTTAGCATATTTATAGATAAAAACTTATATCAATTATTAAATTGAAAAATTATATTAAGTAATTTTAGAATGTTAATGTTTGTAATATAATAAAATAGCGAGTTATAAATTATTAAATTATAGAGTTAATGAAAAACTTTAATTGTTAAGTAGTAAAAACGAAAACAATGTAAACAAAAAGAAATGGGCGAAATAGAGTAAAAATAATGAAAATTATATGTTTAGAATAGTATGGAAATTGATTACGTACGCAAATAAAACCATTTTTTTCTTATTAAAAGGGTGTCTGAGCGAATATGTGGAATATTGTTTTCCAATTGATCATTAAGTAGTAAGGTTTGAGGGTGTTTTTTTTTAAATGAATCTATTGCATAGCTTCCCAATAATTCCATTAAGTAGCCTCTATTCAGTTGATGAATGATTTTATCAAATGTGAATTTATGATAGTTAAAATTTATGTGTTTACCGAAGTTTGAATTATTGCTTGTGAGGTGTTCTTTGACTCTAATTTCGATTTTTCTGCCGGTCTCTCCTATGTGTGTAGCATTGCAAGCTTCACATGTAAGGGTGTATACACCATTTTTTTCTAGTAATTTGGTAGGTGGTTTACTATTGTTAAGTATGTTTTTTAGATTATGGTTTGTTTTAAGGGCAACTGAAATGTTGAATTTATTAGCAATGTTTCTAATATTGTTACTGATTTGCCTTGGTGATGGCTCTATAGATTGGTTTAGGTTTATCTTCTATATTATAGGTAGTAGCTATTATGTCTAACATTGCATTTTTAAATATATTATTAAAATAGTGGATATCTTAACCATTGTTAGAAACAATTTGTTGTATAATGTTCAATTCTTTTTCATGCTATTAAAACTGAGAGGAGTATTATTTGGTCTGTATATATAAGAAATGAAAGTTGATTTCTTAATTGTTGGGTCATGGAAAGAATTAAATAGGATAATAGCATCGGTTTGTGTAGGTTTCCTATAAATGTCATAATTAATTGTATGAGGGGATGTTATTAAAGTGATATCTAAAAAATTTAAAGTGTGATTATTTTCTAATTCTATGGTGAATTTTATTTTAGGGTGTAATGTATTTATAAAATTATGAAGTTCATTTATAATAGTTATAGTTGTAGTGTCAATTATGACTAGAATGCCGTCTACATATCTATTCCATAGTATAACTTTGTTAATGAATTCGAGATTGCTGTTGCGTATAATTGCTTCTAAATGGTTCGTGAAAATGTCACTCATAAGTCCGGTAAGTGGGGAGCTCATAGATAAATCTTCAATCATTTTGTAATATGTACTGTTAAATGTAAAGTGATTTTGGTTAATGCAAGCAGTTAAAAGTTTTATTAAATCATTAGCATCTGTGTTATTATTTAAGTGATTAGTAATGATTTGTGTAGCTATGGAAATTGTTTCTTTAATAGGTATATTAGTGTATGAGTTAGTAATGTCAAATGACAAAATTATAAATTCAGAAGGTAGTACTAAATTGTGAATGTTATCAAATAAATTATAACGATTTTTTATAGTATATTTAGGTGTACATTCAATTATATTTTTGAAAAAAATTACTAAGAATTTCGAAACAAACTATGAACTAGAATTAGTGGATATTATAATTGGTCTAAGTGGAATGCCATTTTTGTGTATTTTGGGGAGTGAATGTAGCTTAGGGTTTATTGGGTTTATAGGTAACGCTTTTTTAGGATTGAAATTATATTTATTTAAAGTTTCTGAAGTATTTTTTATGATTTTTTTGAAATTATTGTGAGAAGTTAGATTAGGGTTTCCCTCTACCTCTACAAAGTCATTTTCTTGTATAAATTGTTCTGTTTTTTAATGTAATCTACGTTATTCATTAGGATTATACCAGCGTTTTTATCACCTGTTGTAACTATGATGTTTTCTTCTTTTATCTTTTTTGTAGGTTTCGTAGTGTGATGTTTTCTTGATCTTCATGTATTCTTGATTTTTTACTTCGATGATGCAGGTTTTCTTCTTTTCTAATGGTTGTAGTAATTTGTTTCTTGATTTCTTCTTCTTCTGGATGGTTTTTGATGGCTGCTTCAATTTCTCTATGTCAATCTCAAGTTCTATTGTCAACTTTGGAAAGTTGATTTCTTTGTACGCAGCATATTTATGTCCTTTTTGAAGAAGTGTTTCTTCTGATTAAGTTAGTTTCAGAGATGAGAGATTAAAACGGGCGTGAAATTTGTGTGAATTTTCAAATAGTGTATTTGGAATTTGTTTTGATTTTAATAATTCTATTTTCTTTTTGTGTTTGTTAGTTATTTTATGAAGTGTGTTTTTATTGAGGAATTTAGCTTTTGAAATGTATTCGTCAAGTATCAGCAAGTGGAATTTTGTGCTTAAATCTGAATAAAGGTTGTATAATGTTATGTTGTAATTATTACCTTTTTTGTATTGTTTTCTGATTTCTGTTTTCATAAATTGTTGTTTTAATTGGAATATTTTATTTCTATTGATTTGCTTAGGAACTTTAAAATGAGCAAAAGTAGGAATTTACTAAAGTGTAGACATGTTTTGATAAATTTGATGTTTAACAGTGATTTAGGTAGTTTAAGGTGTATAGTTTTCCGTTTAGATGTCCAGAAGTAGTCTGGACACACAGCATGATTCATCGGGCCGATTAGCATCAAAATCGCATCAAAAGTTCTGGGTTAAATATTTTTTTTATGGTAGTTATTAATGTAACTAATTATGTAAAAACCAGACCTCTAAAATCAAGGGTTTTCGCTGAAAGAAGATATGAGAGCCGAATTGAGAAATTAAATAGCGATATTCTTAAGTGACCGTAGTCTCCATAAACGTGCGAAGGAATTGCAATTCTTCAACTTCAGAGAAATAATACAAATATATGCGATTCAAGTGAAAGGGTCAACGCCTTTTGTAAGAAAATACAGTTATGGAAAAACAAATTAAAAGTAAAATTCTTTCGGATGTTTCCCGCAATATATGAACTTATCCAGAGTTGCCCACCGGAAGAGAATCATAAAAAGGTGTTGCTGCAGTAGGGAGTTATTTAGAAAACTTGAACAGTACTTTCAGGAAATACTGTTGTACAGAAAAAAGACAGAAATTGGGTGACTGTAATTGAGTAATAAATCTATTTGTATTTAGGATATTGTTACCTTTTCCTACTTCTTATCTTTGCGAAATTTGTTTTTCCGCTACTGTAGCTACTTTAAAAGCTAAATATATGTAAGAAAACAAATATAGAAACAAACTTCAAATATAAAAGAAGCTCAGAGAGTCTATCTCGAATATCAAACCAAACCTGGACAGGCTGTGCACTTTAAAGCAGGCACATATTGTCATTAGACTATTATGTGCATTAGAAATGTTCAAATTTAATTTTAGTTATAATGCTTTCGTTGTGATTATATGTTTGTAAATTTAAATTTGAAATAAAAATGTAAAACATTAGTTCTGAACTCTTTTCTAAATCGTTTATTAGAACTACCCCATCACCTTAATATAAATGCACTAACAAACTCTTTTATAAACTGAACTTCAAATTCTAGTAATTTTTCAACACGTAGAATTAGCTAATTCTCGATGAAACGTCAAAACTGCAAAACTGTTTCTACCTTATTTATCGTAATGATTTGCTATTTGAATGTACTTAAATGTTCTATACAAGCCCTTGTAGAGGTGTGAAACCTAGTAATAAAGTACTACTCCAGTAAAATATTATATGTATATAATTCTACTTTTACTGTTTTAACTTATTGAACATTTTGAACTTTTGATTTATTTACTTTTAAGACGTACTATTAATTATTGCGGAAAGCTATCTACGAAGATAAATAGAACAAATTCCGATTTATAACAGGATATGTTAGGTTTTTGGTCATCAATAGTGATAGATGCAAACAAATGCAAGAAAGTTTACATTTGGCAACATACAAAGAACAATAATAAAATGATAAATATTCAATACTGATAGATGTTTTAGCTAGTTGGAGTGGTGAATACAAATCCGTAAATTACGGAAAACAGGTGCGTATTAGTGATGCAGTCAGTGCAGTAAATGTATTTTCGAACACCATCGGTGCATTACTGTATCTACCGCTCTAACTTAGAAAACGTCTTAGTATTTTCACAGAATGCTTCTTGATCACATATTTTCCGTTGAGCTATCTGGACATAACGAGAGAAAAATCTTTTTCTTATTAAAACTAATCAATGAAATAATTGGCCTTCTAGATGAAAAGCGTAAAATAACATTTAAATATATAATGTCACTTCTAACGTTTGTATCCTTGTATTTTTGATTCGTTATCCGTAACATACAAATGCGCAACTATATATCAATTGGTACTGTATGTTATGCATATGCAGTAGAAACTATTTAGTTGGAAGATATTTTATCACAAAAAGTCAAAATAAATCCACTATTATATTAAATGAGCAAAAATTGTATATTTATTTATTTATTTATTTATTTATTTATTTATTTATTTATTTATTTATTTATTTATTTATTTATTTATTTATTACC
>JAWQRJ010003184.1:0-12398 GCA_033557515.1 Diorygopyx duplodentatus | reverse complement strand
TCCTCAAACCGTTTGTATAAATTAAAAACAATAAGGGGAACAAAATCACAGTTAAGCTTCCGCACCAACGGTGATCGTCGTGGCGACTTTAAGACAAACAGGGTAACCGAGACGGATAAAGAAACAATTTAAGAGTACAAAGGATATTAAACGATATGTTGCAGATTTTCAATAATATGCTACCGAAAAGACGAAGCAAGCACACAAAAATTCGACTCATAGTCAATAAAGAAGACTTGTTTGGTCAAGGGTAATATAAACGCATGGAAATAATACAACAAAGTTTTACTGGGTAAAACTAAGTAGAAAGGGTGTTTAGACACACTCAAATTCAGACATCAGTGTTGGTTTGAGAATTGTCCCTAAATTACACAAAGAAACACGCGATTGAATACTTAAAATCAACAAAAATAACAGAGCTACTTTTCGTGCAACCTCCACAAGATCAAATATGAAACTTGTCTTCAACTAACTGCTTTGTTCAAAGCGTCCACATTATCATATTTTCGCTTATAAATTTCATCATTCAGCTAACCCCACAAGAAAAAGTCAAGAGCGGTTAGGTATGGTGACCGTGGAGGCCAGAGAATAGAACAGGTTGTTCCTAACCATGGAACAAACGGTTCCATGAATATTGGTTCCCATAATTCCAATCATATGATACTGGAACGATGGAACGATATGGCACTTAGAAGATGACCAAGTCCGTCGGTAAGATGATGAAGTATGAACAGGGCCCCCATCCTGTTGAAAATGCAAATTTTGCCTATTTATAAGGTCGTCTTCATCTAAGAAATTATTAAAAACTTCAGTTACAAACTCCACGTTGCTTTCACCTGTCAGGGTGGCCTCATAGAAAAACGCACTGACAATTCTCGCACCAATTAATCCGCACCAAACATTAAAGCTGACACGGGCTTGTGGACCTCTTGGATGTACTAATAAAAGATTCATGAATTTGAAAAAAATCGATTTGTCGGTCTATAAAATGTAACGACAGTTATTTCCACTTTGGCGTATAAAGTATTCCTATTAAAACAACAATTTATGAAAACAGATATTAGAAAAGAATACGAAAACATAACATTATACAACCTTAACTCAGATTTAAGCATAAAATTCCACTTTCTGATACTTGACGAATACATTTCAAAAGCTAAATTCCTCAATAAAATCACACTTCATAAAATAACGAACAAACACAAAAAGAAAATAGAATTATTAAAATCAAAACAAATCCCAACTATTTCAAAATTCGCACAAATTTCACGCCCGTTTTACTAATCTTTCATCTCTGAAACTGACTAAATCAGAAGAAACGCTTCATCAAAAAGGACATAAATAAGCACCGTACAAAGAAATCGACTGAAGCAGCCATCAAAAACTATCCAGAAGATGAAGAAATCAAGAAACAAATTATTACAACTTACAACCATTAGAAAAGAAGAAAACCTACATTATCGAAGTAAAAAGTCAAGAATACATGAAGATCAAGAAAACATCACACTACGGAACCTACAAAAAAAACAAAAGAAGAAAACATCATAGTTACAACAGGTGATAAAAACGCTGGTATAATCCTAATGAATAACGTAGATTACATTCAAAAAACAGAAAAATTTATACAAGAAAATGACTTTGTAGAGGTAAAGAGAAACCGTAATCTAACTTTTCACAATAATTTTAAAAAAATCGTAAAAAATACTTCAGAAACTTTTCATAATTGAATTTACACTATAAAAATCGTTACAATATATTTGATAACATCCACAATTTAGTACTACCTTCTGAATTTACAACCTTGTCATTTGACATTACTAACTCATACACTAATATACCTATTAAAGAAACAATTTCCACGGCGACACAAATCATTAATAATCACTTAAACAATAATACAGATGCAAATAACTTAATAAAACTTTTAACTGCTTGCATTAACCAAAATCACATTTAACAATTCACATTTAACAATAAATATTACACAATGATTGAGGGTTTACCTATGGCCTCCCCACTTACCGGACTTATGAGTGACATTTTTATGAACCATTTAGAAGAAATTATACACAACAGAAATTTCGAATTCATTAATAAAATTATATTATGGAACAGATATGTAGACGATATTCTAGTCATAATTGACACAACAAATATAAATATTATAAATCAACTTTATAATTTTATAAATACATTATACCCTAAAATAAAATTCACCCTAGAATTAGAAAATAATCACACCTTAAATTTTTTAGGTATCACATCCCGACCTACAATTAATTATGACATTACATTTAATTCTTTTCATGACCCAACAATTAAAAAATTAACTTTCATTTCTTATATATACAGACTAAAAACTACTCCTATCAGTTTTAATAACACGAAAAAGAGTTAAACATTATACAACAAATTGCTTCTAACAATGGTTATGATATCCACAATTTTAATAACATATTTCAAAAATACAATGTTAGACATAATAACCATGCAACACTACTATATATAGAAGATAAACCTAAACCAATCCATCACTTACTAAGGCAAAATCAGCAACAAAATTAAAAACATTGTTAATAAATTCAACACTTCACTTGCCCTTAAAACAAACCATAATCAAACCTACAAAATTACTAGAAAGAAATGGTGTATACACCCTTACATGTGAAACTTGTAATGACACATACATAGGAGAGACCGGCAGAAAAATCGAAATTCGAGTCAAAGAACACCTCACATGCAATAATTCAAACTTCGGTAAACACATAAATTTTAACAATCATAAATTCACACTTGATAACATCAAAATCATTCATCAACTGAATAAAGGCTACTTATTATTATTATTATACTTATACTTACACCCACAAACCTTAGTACTTAATGATCAAGTAAAAAGCAATATTCCACATATTTACCATTCCCTAAGACAAAAAAAAATATTTATAAAATTTTATTCTTCCACTTTTCATTAAATTTAATACTAGTTCATTTCATTTACGTACGTACGTATCATTAATTAAGCAATTTCCCAATTATTCTAGACATATAGTTTTCATTATTTTTACTCTATCTCGCCCTTTTCTGAATTTAAAGAAGGAAGAAGATCGATGGATAACGTATACATATTCAACAGAATAACTGACAGAGAACTGGAGAAGAATGGTGGGAAAATAAATATATGTGTTTTTTGTGGACCTGAAGGCGGCTTTCGAAACAATGGAAAGAAAATGTCTGCTGCAAGAAATGCTGAAAGCGAATGCCATGCTCACAAAATAGAATAAATATATGAATTATGGTTAAAACATTTATATGATTTTGCATATTTATAGATAAAAATGTATATCAATTATTAAATCGAAGAATTATATTAAGTAATTTTAGAAAGTTAATGTTCGTAATGCAGTAAAATAGCGAGTTATAAATTATTAAATTATGAGTTAATGAGAAACTTCAATCATTAAGTAGTAAAAATGAAAAGAATACAAAAAGAAAAGGGCGAAAAAGAGTAAAAAATAATGAAAATTATATGTTTAGAATAATTGGGAAATTGATTAATTAATAATAAGTACGCAAATAAAATGAAATAGTGTTAAATTTAATGTAAAGTAGAAAAATAATTTTTTTTATAAAAATAAAATTTTATAAATATTAATTTTTTGTCTTATTAAAAGCGTGTCTGAGGGAATGGTAAATATGTGGAATATTGCTTTCCAATTGATCATTAAGTAATAAGGTTTGTGGGTATTTTTTCTAAATGAATCTACTTCATAGCTTTCGAATAATTCCATTCAGTTGATGAATGATTTTGTTGTTATCAAATATTACTTTGTGATTGTTAAAATGTATGTGTGTACCGAACTTTGAATTATTGTGAGGTGTTCTTTGACTCTAATTTCAATTTTTCTGCCGGTCCCTCCTATGTATGTAGCATTACAAGTTTCACATGTTAGGGTGTATACAACATTTTTTTCTACTAATTTGGTAGGAGGTTTACTATTGTTAAGTATGTTTTTTAGATTATGGTTTGTTTTAAGAGCAAGTGAAATGTTGAATTTATTAGCAATGTTTTTTAATATTGTTGCTGATTTTGCCTTGATAAGTGGCGCTATATATTGGTTTAGGTTTTTCTTCTATATGTAGTAGTGTTGTATGGTTATTATGTCGAACATTGTATTTTTGAAATATATTATTAAAATTGTGGATATCGTAACCATTGTTAGAACCAATTTGTTGTATAATGTTTAACTCTTTTTTCATGTTATCTGTATATATAAGAAATGAAAGTTGATTTTTTAATTGTTGGGTAATGAAAAGAATTAAATGGGATAATAGCGTCAGTTTGTGTAGGTTTCCTATAAATGTCATAATTAATTGTATGTGGGGATGTTATTAAAGTGATATTTAAAAAATTGAAGGTGTGATTATTTTCTAATTCTATGGTGAATTTTATATTTAATGTATTTATAAAATTATGAAGTTGATTTATAGTATTTATATATGTAGTGTCAATTATGACTTAGTAGAATATCGTCTACATATCTGTTCCATAATATAAAATAAATTGCTGTTGTATATAATTTCTTCTAAATGGTTCATGAAAATGTCACTCATAAGTCCGCTAAGACAGGAGCCCATAGGTGGAACCTTCAATCATTTTGTAATATTTATTGTTAAATGTAAAGTGATTTTGATAAATGCAAGCAGTTAAAAGTTTTATTAAGTTATTAGCATCTGTGTTATTGTTTAAGTGATTATTAATGATTTGTGTAGCTATGAACATTGTTTCTTTTATAGGTATATTAGTGTATAAGTTAGTAATGTCAAATGATAAAGTTGTAAATTCAGAAGTTAGTACTAAATTGTGGATGTTATCAAATAAATTGTAACGATTTTTTATAGTATTCCAAAGAGGAAGGGGTATATTAATTTTACCAATCAGTATTTTAAGAAAATAATTTTAGATATTTTTGACATTTTATTTGTCTACCGGTTTCGGTACTTATAGTATCATCTACAAGGACATTTTTTGATTATACACTCCAATTAAAATCACAAATTAAAATTAAAATAGAATTTAAAAATAAAATTTAAACTAACTTACGTTTTTTCATAATGATGTTTAAAAAACGTAAGTTAGTTTAAATTTTATTTTTAAATTCTATTTTAATTTTAATTTGTGATTTTCACAAATTTTATTTGTGAAATTTTTTATTTTTAACTTTTTATCGTCGTCGATAAATCATAGTGATGTTAAAAAAACGTTTTAATTTGTGATTTTAATTGTAGTTTATGATCAAAAAATTTCCTTGAAGATGGCAATATAACTATCGAAACAGGTAGACAAATTAAATGTCAAATACCTAAAATTATTTTCTTAAAATACTGATTGGCAAAATTAATACACCCCTTCCTCTCTGGAATTTTAACTAAATCAGTAACACATAATTTCTATTTCATTTTTATAGTATATTTAGGTGTAAATTCAATTATATTTTTGACAAAATTAACTAAGAATTTCGAGACAAAGTATGAACTAGAATTAGTGGAGATTATAATTGGTCTAATTGGAATGCCATTTTTTCGTATTTTGTGGAGTGAATGTAGCTTAGGGGTTGTTGGGTTCGTAGGTAAACATTACCTATGAACCCAACAACCCCCTTTAAGATTGAAATTATATTTATTTAAAGTTTTTGCAGTATCTTTTATGATTTTTTTGAAATTATTGTGAAAAGTTAGATTAGGGTTTCTCTTTACCCCTACAAAGTCATCTTCTTGTATAGATTGTTGTGTTTTTTGAATGTAATCTACGTTATTCATTAGGGTTCAACAGGGTTTTGGGCTCAACAGGGAATTGTATGTTTAAATCTGAATAAAGGTTGTATGATGTTATGTTGTAATTATCAACTTTTTGTAGTGTTTTCTAATTTCTGTTTTTATAAATTATTGTTTTAATTCGAATACTTTATTTCTATTGATTTGTTTAGGAAATTTAAAATTAGCAAAAGTAGGAATTAACTTGAAGTGAAGACATGTTTTGATAAATTTGATGTTTAACAGTGATTTATGTAGTTTAAGGTGTATAGTTTTCCATTTGTTCGGAGTTATTAGCGCTTGTATTCATAATGATTTAAAAACGTCTGTACTACTGATTTAATTAAGAATTCCAAGAAAGGATGGACAGTAATGATTTTTACTAATCAGTATGTTTAGAAACTAAATTTAGATTTTCAACTTTTATTAGCCGACCATAAAGGTTTTAGGCCGGCTAATAAATTTGTTAAATTTCTAAATTTAGTTTCTAAACTTACTGATTAGTAAAAATCATTAATCTCCTTCCTTTCTTGAAATTCTTAATTAAATCAGTAATACAGACTTTTCTAAATCATTATTAGAGGAAATGATTAACAATTTCGAAAAATGCTTAAAAAGGAAGAAACTAGCTCAATGCGGACAAATAAAGATATATTGTGTTATATAAAGATTATATTGGTGTTTGGAAAGGGTGGTAGGAGAAAGAATACAGAATGTAAATGGACCAACACCCTTTCTTTAACACGCAAAGGAATTCAAATATTTTCGATTTACAATACAAAAGGGAAGAAATGTGTTGAAGCACTTGTGTAGGAAAAGGCAAAGAAGGCTACAGGGATTATGCCTCCGATATGGAGAATAGGGCAGATAACATTCCAGGGGGATTTTCGAAGCAGAGCTGTGATGTTTAATAGCTTAAAGTGCAAAATAGTCTAATTAAAAGTGTAATAATGTATGGGGTATAGGTGGGGAGTTGTGAAGAATATTAGAAGATGGAAGATTTACAAATAAAATTCTATATTAGAGATGGATTTTAGGATTGGAAAAAAGTACACGAAAGTACATAGATTGACCCAAAATAGCTCAGCGTTGTTTGTAAGCTTTCCAACGAGATTATCGTTTTATATAGAAGCTGCCTTGTCATGTGTTCTTTATTAAAATTGTGGGAAGCGAGAGAACAGAAGTTTCAGATGAATGACAGGGCAGGAGACGACAGGAGTGTGGAAAGTAAAGAAACTGGAGATCATAGCAGGAGATGCCTGCTATCATCTCCGGTTATTAATTATTAAGGATTTCTTTGAGCTTACTCCCACATCCCTATTGTACTGAAACGTCGATCTGGGAATCTAATTATTCTTTCATACGAATCCTTAACTTACGTTAAATCCAATTATGTTATCACAATTTCACATCTCCGCCAATTCCACAAGCATTTCAAATTACGTGATTTCGTTCTATCTCAAACTGTTCTGCACACTTCTGTGCCTTCCCTTTATTTAATTCAATACCACCCTTTGATTTAAAATGCATTATTTAGTTATTACCTCATTACTAGTTCGGTCGAATTAGCGGCTGTGAGGCAGAATATGTCCACCGAAATTTGCATTTCCATTGGTTTTGTATTGTTTAATATGTTGCCTTGGAGATGTTTCACGTCGCTTCGTTCCGCAGGTTTACAGTTACAAACGAGAGAGCAAACGCCATTCTTATCGAACTTTGGAATTTTGTCGCCTGCATTGCATGTATCTCACTCTTTATTGTGTTATTTGTGCTGCAGCAAGACACAATGTTCTATTTATATAAAAGGTTCGGTGTGAAACAGTCCCTGGTTTTGTAAATGATATGTATAAACCTGTACCTGTCTTTTATATGTTTACATTAATTTTCAGAGTATTGAGCTGCCTTATGCAGGTCTGGAAAATATTTGGCCGCGAATAGAAAATTATCTCCCCCAAAACTATTCCCCAAGTTTATGCCTTTCTATGCCTAACCGTTTGGCTAAGGTTATTTTGAATTCAACGGAAATATAACAAAATATTGAAATTTCAGTTTTTTGTGATAACATTTTGTTCCAATACACTTTACATTTATTTGCAAAAAAATGCGGCAAATGATTACAATGTTAAAATGTTACATTACATACAGTTGAAAACACAGCTTTTAGTACTTATTACATACTCTATTTAAAAGAGATAAATCATTAGACCTTACGAACAATGGATTGCCACTAGTAAGTAGAGGTTATACACGGTCCATTGGGAATATCACGTCGTTACTTCATGTCACATGCAAACTCCAATTTCAGCTGCGTGTCACCGCATATACAAATCAGGTGTGGTGGATTCCCAATAATTATCGGTCAATGTCCCCGTAAGTGGTGACAATTGTGAGGCATCGCTTAATGGGACAGGATTCAATCGGTTGATGATTTGCGGTCGTGGACTGGCCAGTGCGGACAAACCACGACGTAGTAATTTTGCCCGAAATTGGAAAACTGACGTTATGACATGATAATGCACAAATGTATTTCTCTGCTTCTTTCTGTTCCACCAACATATCTTTAATACATTCTAAAATTACCTGCTTTTGGTATCATTGTCTAATTGTTGTAGAATCATCTGGAGCTAATACGAAGATTGATCCAGCAAGTTTGCCCATGTTCCTCACATCCAGCCAACTGTTCAAGGTCACTGAAAGGGAAACTGTAGTACTTCCTTGCGAAGTAGCTAATCCTGGTAAGTGTGCGTAACCATTTCCCTAAAATATCTCATTTCCTCCAT
This sequence comes from Diorygopyx duplodentatus, assembly GCA_033557515.1. NCBI lineage: Eukaryota > Metazoa > Arthropoda > Insecta > Coleoptera > Scarabaeidae > Diorygopyx > Diorygopyx duplodentatus. Next base: position 3,804 of record JAWQRJ010003184.1, on the reverse strand, counting down.
CGCGTTCCTGTGTCACGAGACTTTTATGTGTCACGAATTTTTAATATAAGGAAGTAACAAGAAAAATGAGTTGAAGGCAACTTTATGAGATAGCCTACATACTTCAGATGTAAGCGAATTAAATTCCGTATATGAAAGTCCCGTTTCTTTTTCCGAAGACCAAAGTGAACAGTATATTAGCAGAGGAACCGGATATGAAGGATTTATAGGCGCAAATACGTGCAGTAACTGGTAATATAGGGGGTTTACAGCAGTATTAATATGGGCTGAAACGCTTCGCAAAACTTCGTTAGGTGTAGGTTAGGAATTTCGGAATTAAATTAATGTACCTTCCTGTTTCTGATAAACTTCGGGCACATTAATTGGAAATTGGTGTGCAAATTAGAAGATTTACGAAACATTATTTTCTAACTTAACTGTTTGTGTTAGCCTTGGAATAATTGTAACTGACGGTCGACTAAAGAAATAGCTGTGAATTGAAAGTTCTTTTAAGAAAAACAACGACTATCTTTCTTTTTCGTCCGACTAAATATTTAATGAACAAAATATACACTCTAGCAAACTAAAATAGACTTCAGAGACTTTAATAATAGAACATACAATGGTTTGTCCTGCTGGTAGCGCTTCTAGAAGTACTATTGTATGCAATATTTTATCCTACTGGAAATACTTTCGTCAACAAACGTCCAGAACGAAAGTAGACTTGAGAAGCACCCGCAGGATATAAGAACGAAATTGACTTTGTTTTGGCTGAAAAATCTAAAGATATTGGAAGTTCTGCAGAAAGTGTACAACATCGGTTTATCCCTTTTTTTGGGAAGATAAGTAATATTGCATCTCTCTTCAGAATTTTCTCGGTCCCTTCTTCATTTTCTCCCAAATATCTTCTTTATCTTTGAAGTTCACATTCTCTGTAGTATCATATGATCCTGCAGATGATGCCAATTCGTCAACCAGCACCATAACGACCCCTTAAATCAAAAACTTAAATAATTTAAAATATACACAACAGAATTGTTCGCGTGGCGCCCGCTTGCGCAAGAGATCGATGGCCTCGTCTCGAATAATGCAGCAATAATAACATTATAAATCGTTTCCGCACACACACCGCATATTTATAAGGCGACGGGAACGTATGAGGGGGGTCGGAATGGGTAAACATTCGCGCAACGGTGAAACTCTGCTGGCAACGGTGACGTCGTCATCGCATGCCAGCCATCTAATTTCCCGCGGAACAAAGCCGCGCTCTGCCGAACGAAGAAGTTCCGAGTTTATAATTAAAAAAGTTGCCCCCGTCGCTGGGATCCGCTCCGTCCGACAAACGGAAGTATGTCCATATGATATTAGCTGTTTCGAAAGCGGAGCCCATACTGCCGTTACCTTTTAATTATTCAGCTTCAGTTAGCGCTCTCGCATTGCGATTCAAAAGCCCTCTTGCGAGCAGCGTCTGCACTCCTAGACCGTCTGTTCGGTTCGCCTAAATGTTCCATACAACGGCGATGGAGCGATTGATTATAGTCTAGGATCAAATAGACATACTAATGGGGTTCTTGTTGGGGATGGCAAGCGAAAGATAACAAATGCTAAACGTTGCCGATAAGCAGCTGCATGTAAGCTCTCTCTGTCTTATTTTAAATTCGAACTGCAAGAAACTTCTAAGAAACTGCTATAAGAACCACTAATTAAAAGCTCATATTAAAATTGACAAAGATACGTATGCTTTATCTTCAATACAGTCACCGCAGAAAATCCGATTTCGCAAAGATAGGATGTAGGAAACTGAAGAAGAAATCTCTTCATTTTAGTAGTGAAAATGAATAATCCAACCCGGCCCAGAATTTAAACAGTGTTCTGCCGCTCAGCAATCTGCTGTAAAGTCTATGAAGTTTTCTTCTTCTTCAATTGAAAAACCTTGAGGGCCATTTTGAAATGGGTTGTCATCAAGTTGTCATCGATCATTATATATTTCCTAAACTTGTTGTATGCTTTCAGTCGTCTGAGAGATGTTTCCATTGGAACATCTCTCATGACGACTTTTCTCTTCCAAGAAAGTTGCCATTGCATTTCTTAATTTGAACACACGTTGTAGAAATTCCACGTTATAACCTATATCTTTGCAAAGTGCAAGACCACGCTTACAACTATCGTTAATACTAAATTCAGACCAGAGCTCATTTCTTAGACAGGAAGAGCTTCCCTGTGAATGCAATGTAGTCAGATAACCAGCGGAGATTGTTGTCTCACAAGCGTTTGTAAACTTTGGAATCTTTCAAGCAAAGTTCGAACACCAACTATGAATATACTGACCTGGGTTTTTCTGGGTTTCGAACTGTACATTCTGGGTTTCGAACTGTATGTTCGTCGAAAAATCATTCAATGTTTTACATTGAATCCAAGTGCTGTTGTTCTTTAGTCTGTTGGTTTGCAAAAAAATAGCTCCTCAACTGCTGGCATTCTATCAGAAAATTGAACATGAGCTATTAAATGGTAATCCGTGTTACTATGTATGAGCCCTTTCATTTATAGACAAAGTTTTCTTTAAAAAAAATGTTACTTTTCATAAGATTTTAATTTAGCAACAAAGAATTTCTGAGATTTCTTAATGTAGTCACTATCAAGCGTTTCCAAACACCGCGTCGTTTAAACTTGTTAGGTTTCATACTGTCAGCTATGAATATTTTCAAACAAATGACGCAAAGGGTCCTTTCTTCGTTATTTAGTTCAGTGCTGGTAAACCTAAAATTGAAATATTCTTCAGAATATTTTCTTTATATTACCATTTCTATCTAAGATTGAGAAACGCTGTACTAAAATGAGCAAAAATCATTTTAATCGTTTTAAGAGAGCCATTAGAGGTTTATGGGTTAAACACTAGTAGACATTTTTTTTAAACTTTAATAAAATATGCATACATCATTTAATTTCCTAATATGAATTTTATACTCTATCAAAGTAAGGTGGGCGATCCTACTTTTCACTAAATAAGTGTTGGCTTTTGACAAATTCTTACAGCCATTTCTAGAAACATGTAACGTAACCATCCATTAGAAGTTAAGGAGTTCAACATTCTGAAATCATAATAAGCTGACTCAGCTAGTATCAATAAACGCAGATGGCATTCTTAATTTTTTGTCATAAAAATTTGACATTCCGCAACAGTTAATGTTGATTTCCTTGATGGATTTTACACATCCCCGTGTTTTTCTTTGTTTTTTGGCTTCGTCATAAAGAAAATCAATTGGTGTGGCTCACTCTCACGACTTTCTCTAGCTTAACCCCCCGACCTGCTCTAAACGGTGCGACTTTGGGCAAATAAAATTGATAAAAAATTCTACGAAAGACCAAGAAATTCGACACTATGGAAAAAACCGTAAAATCGATAAATTCAACAAAATGAAAATTTAACAAAATCTGCCAAATCGGGAAAAATAGCAAAATGGGACAGACATTCGACAAATTTCACAAAATCTTCAAAATGTGAAATCAAATTTAAGAAAATGAAAAAAAAATTGACAAATTTTGTAAAGGTGGAAAATTTCAGAAGATGTCCACAAATTTCACAAAATATTATCAGAAGAGAAGCAGCAAAAAACGCGAAAAAAACAATAAATTCTACCAAACTGATAAAAAAAATATAATTAACAAATTCAACAAAATTAAAATCCTTAAAACTCGAAAAATTCAATAAAGCTTATAAAATTGAAAACTCTAAAATTGACCAATTCAACAAAATGGGAAAAAACAAAAATAACCAAATTTTATAAAATGATAATTTCAATTTATAGAATTTGTAAACCCCAATAA
>JAWQRJ010003183.1:0-12404 GCA_033557515.1 Diorygopyx duplodentatus | reverse complement strand
TTGCAGACGGCATCATCAGAACTAACATCAGTTAGTTCATCATCAGAACTAACATTAGTTAGTTCTGATGATGCTGTCTGCAATGAGCGGCGAAACGTCAACGGAGAGTTGCTTCACAGACGCGGCGATCACCGGAAAGCCAAAGAATTACCATTATTTATTGCTGATCTCACCTTTTTTCAGGTAAGCGAATATTTAAAAGATTATCAATTCAACAAAATTGGAATATCTGTAATAAATTTATTGACCAATAATATTTCTGCGTTATGTTATACAAGAAGAAGGATCGTTTAAATTGTGAACCTGAAGATTCCATTAGTATATGTTCATCACAATTTGTACTGAACAGATTGCTTTTCATTCTATTGCGCAGCGTAGCACCTATATTACCACATTTGGCCGAAAAGTTGTATATGCATCCTCCATATAGAAAAGAAGAATATTTTTTTCCAAACTAAAAGTCCTCAAATCAAGCCTAATTGGGAATCGTTAGACGCTGAAAATACGATAAACTTTATTTTGGAAGTGAAGAAGGAGTTAAATGGAATAGCCGGTGTTAGTATTTTAAATAAAAAGGTGAAAGTAAGCATTGATAAGAAGTCTGAAAAACTTGCTCAGGAAAATTTGAAGCGTAAAGATAAGCGAAATTAATTAATTTTAATAATGAACTCTTGAACATTTTACAAGTAGCAGATATTAAACCTAAGAATCCTTCAGAAATTAAACCTGAAATTTCACCAGTTGAAATGAGAGAAACAAAATTGTGTTGTTGTCCGAGAACTGAAGTGTAGGAGATTTGCTTCCACTTCTGTCAACGTTGTATGTAGAAGATGCAATGATGTTATTCAAGGATTGAAAAATAAAGTACAAAATGTTCTATAACTAGTTTATTTATACACAAACTCTTCAACTAATTTACTAACTTTAGAACATTAGAAAATTGGTGTAAACTCAATATATCAACAGTGTAACCAATAATTTCACATGTTAACTTAAAGTAAATTGTAATCTTATTAATGGTTTACTTCCTCTTTCTTTGTCTAAAAAACAAATAAATATTTACTCCATCTTATCACAACAAACAAAAACCTTAAACTGAATGAGAAATAAGACTGATTTTTAAATTAGGAAGATAAATAAGATTGTCTTAAAATTATTGTTTAGTAAGTAAATTTTTTAACTCAGTAAGAATAATTTATGAGATCATCTATGTATCATCATTTATAAGATTAGCCATCACTTCAATCATTACTATTTTGAGTTTTGAGAAGTTTTTTATTTTTGTTTTCAGTTTGTCATCAGTACCAAAAGTGATGAAAATATTCCATCACACTTTTTAAACAGCGTATTCAGTGTATTCAACTTCAAATGTTGGAATTTTACTCTGTCAGGTTTTTGAATAATACCTTACGATTTTTTATAATACAAAATGATGGAGGATTGTATCAGACTTTGAAGTATTAAAATTAGATGATTTTAAGAATTTATAGAACACATTATTTAAGTGAATTAAAAAAAAACCGTGAACAACCAAACAAATTATTGGGGTTGAAACTCAACAAATAGTTTAAAGAAGAAGGATGATCTAAAGGAAAAGATTCAACAAATAAAAGAAAGGTTTAGGAAACTGGTTGAAAACGTGAAACCAAAAGGGAAGGCAAAAAGTGCCACCAAAGTAGTGCAGGATATTAAAGAGGAGATCATAACAGTCAATATCTGATGACATCAGTAACTGATACCAAAGAAAAGAAGAAGAAATTAATAAATCTTATTGTGTAAAATAGGTAAATAAAAAAAATAAAGCCTACTAATATAATAATTTTTTTTCAAAGCTATAAATATAGCAGAATTCAGGGATAATACAAAGGGAATAATGATTATAGAGACTATAGAGATATAAAGAGATGGAGAATGAGGGCAGGAAACAGAAATGACTGAAAACTAGTTATGGAATAAGCTGTAATAAAAATTGTGTTTTAACCGTCGCACATTCAAAACCTGTTTATACATACTCTCTTCTTAAAAGCATCAATTATTAGAATTTTAAGAAAAGAAAATCGAAAGTCTCGACATTAAAAGCTGGGACATTATGCATTTTGTGATTTTAGTTATTACAGAACGTCAAGCAACAAAAATTGAATTAAGATTAAAAGTTTGATCTGTGATAGTAAAATCCATTCGAAATTGTGGACGTCCTGTTTATAGTACAAACAATTTGTGATGGGTTTTATGACCTTTTACGATATTACAACTTAAGTACGAAAACTTCACAAGAATATTTGGTGATTTCGAATTCCACTTGGCAATACAAAAAGATTCCATGTTCATTGCAAAATTCACGAAGATATGGAAAATACGAAGAAAAAATCCATTATCTACATTAGACTACTTCGTGATAAAGAAATTGTACTCTTCTGATTGTATATTTTATTCGATTTGCGATCCCACATGTTTCGGTAGTCTTGAACTACCATTTTCATGGGTTATGTACAAAATATTGATATTTGCAATTCTACTGTAATTGCCAATCATAATTAGTAAAAATTAAACAACTATTAAAGGTAACTTGTCTTAACTATAGTTAGTTATTAAATAATATTCACTGTCAGTTATCTACATAATCATGATTGCGAGGAATTGCATTGTTTTTATTAATTGTGTTAATTATTTATTCATGTGTTTAAATGGCGGTTAACCTAAAAAATATTTTTTAACTGTTTAATTAGGTGTGTGTTTCCATATGATTCTTAAATGTGTAGAATTGAATCTTTCGTAGATTTGCTTTTCATGCATAACCCTCTTCTGTGATCGAATTTGTTGATTACATGTGGTTCGGTTAATTATAAATGTCTTACGGATAGTGATCTGTATACTAAATTTGTAGATATCTTGTGTTGTATTGTTTTATGGTGATTTATTTATGCTGTTGTTATTTTTAGTTCTTATTTTCGTTATTTTTTTTTGAGAGTTCTTATCGAAAAAAAAGTTTAAACACGTGGTGCATTGTATCTTTGGCGTTGATTGACATATTTATTAAGAATTTTTGTGCGCATGTCTGGTGTTATGATTTCTATGTATGGCTGGTTTTAAAGTTTGTATGGATATTTCAGTGATTTAAAATGTGTATTGTTATGGGTTGCTTCTTCCTTGAAACATTTGATGTTATTATGTAAGCTATTTTGCTTATCTATCTGATATGCTTCTAGTAATTCCCTCAGATAACCATTTCTTTCTTGGTGTAAGATTTTTGTGTTGTTTTTTGTGTCAAAATCATGGTGGTTGGTCAAAAGATGGTTGCGAAATTTGTATTGCGTTTATCTTCTTTTATTCTTTAGGATATTGTTCGTCCTGTTTCACCAATATATGTTGCTTTACATGTATCACATGTAAGAGAATATACACCACTTTTGTTAAGTTTGTATGTTTTGTCTTTGGAGTTTATTAATGAGTTAGCAATTGTATTATTAGTTTTGAATTATGTATTTAGATCGTATTTGTGTATTGACGTTTCCAATTTTTGAAATATTGCCCTGATAGGTTAAGGCCCCGTAGGATTTTTTTTGTAGGGTTTTAATTTGGAGGATGGTTTTGCAGGTTATAAACGGTTTTTAATATATGGTTATATTTCATCTTGTTGATCTTGTTATTTATCATGTTTATTGGAAATTTGTTATTGAGGGCGATTTGTCTAATTATGTTCGTTTTGTTTCTTATGGATATTTCGTCAGTTAGGTTGATGTTCATTCATTAAAAGTCTTCTTTAAACTATTAACTTCGTTCTTTTAATTGTTAATTTTTATACATCTGCGATAAATGTTTTACCTGATGATTTTAACGACAACAATTTTAACTCGTCTTCTAGGATTTTTCAACTCTGACTATTAGGACTGATGATGATCTTGTGATCGAAACTAGTATCTTAGTACATTAATACGAAAAAAGCAAATAAAGGAAGTTTTACGCCATTTTATTTATTTAATATTGTGTCTTCTATTTCGTTCCTAAATATATCGGCCATTATTCCAGTCAGGGTGAAGCCCCCATGGGTAAGGCGTCTAAAATTCTGTAAATTGTATTAATGAAAGGACAAAAATTTTGGTCTGTGCAAATTTTCAACAAATTGAATATATCATTTGTTATGTTCTGATTATGAAAATGATTGTATATTATTTGTTGACGTATTGTAATGTTTCGGTTATGAGTATGTTTGTATATAAGTTTTTAACGTCACAGATAAAATGTTATTTGGGTTTATGTTTAAGATATATCATGTATCTGTTGATTGTGTTAAGTTCTTTTGTTCTTCTATTTAATATATTTATAGGATTTTTTTGTAGTATTTTACAATTGCTGTCATCTAGGAATTTTTCAATTTTTTTGATGTAATCGCTTTTATTTAATAATACAATGCCTGCATTTTGCCAGGTTTAGTCACGAGTGTTGTATTGTTGTTTCGTTCTTGTCTTCTTTCTTCTCTCTTAATCAGTTGGATAATGTCGGCTCTTCTGTTGTTTTCTTGTGGATGGTGTCTGATAGCGGCTTCTACTTCTATTGCCACTAATGTAATATTAGGTATTGGTGTAGGTATAGCAAATTTAGTTCCCCTGTTCAATAGTTAAATTTCTTGGGTTTTAAGTGTCAAATCAGATAAATTGATGGAATTAGGATGGAAATAGTGGTGGAGTGTGTGTGGTTATAGTTCTGTTTTGCATATTCGCTTTGTTTTTGGGCTAGGAGTGTGTTTAATTTACGAGTTTTAATGGATTTCTGTGTTAGTGTGATTCTATTTTGAATTTCTTTCGTACCATTAATAAATTGTGTTAGGGGAGTATGATCAATTCTTGTTGATAATTTTTTGTTGGCGGTGTACATGGTGTTATTAAGGATGTTTATGTTTTTATGTTGTAAGTGTAATTGATCCTTAAGATGACCGTGTATTATACTTTTGATCCTAGTGGGTTTTATTAGGAAATTTAAATTGACAGAATTTTGATACTAGGTTTTCATGCGTATGAAAGTTTTTAAAAAGTAGATGTGTCGTAGGTTTTTGGATAGTTTTATGGCATGATCTTTGTAGATATGGATCAGGTCAGCCGTACTGGCTTGTTCACAAAAATTGTTCATGGTTAGATCCATTATCTATATATCCAAAAAAAGGAATGTGATCTCACCCAACCGGTTTCGGATAAACCTGGCCACCATCAGGGAGAGAATCCATTATTTCTTTGGACATTCTTTCTCCTTTGAACATGTTGGGGAATGGTAGTTGAGGAATGGTAATACCGTTTGCTCCGAACATCATAAGAGCGGTAGTGTTCCTTTTAGATTCACCAGATCCTATTATTGGGGCATTCTTGGCTCCTCCCTTGACAATGATTAAACCCTTTTTGGGATTATACCCTGTTCTATCCCTGTTAAAAATTCTAGAGCGGTCGCTCAAGATCTCGAGAACGCCTTCTTTGGTGGCATAATTGTGTAATCTCTCAAACCACTTTCTAAGGTCTCCTTCCGTAACGATGACTCTTCCCTTGGTTATTACTTCTGGTACTCGATGAGCGAGCGATGGGTTTCTTCTGAAAAAGAGTTAAATCCATTGTTTTTTGAACAATTTTCTTCACGGTGTTCTTCATCGTCACGTAGGAAAGCACGCTCATGCATCTTCACAAACTAGTTCGTTAGTTTCTTCACCCATTTATTATTAATAAATAATGAAAATATTACTTAGAGTTTTGCGCTTCGCACAATCCTCATCATTGATTTATATTCACCAGTAGCTGCCTATTATTAGGCCGGCATGCGATTGATATTCATTATCTCGTATCTAAAGAAACTGTTGCGCGTATCTAAAACCTTCTTGCCTTCAGCGCTAATCTCAAATCAGTTTCCCGATAAGTCATAAATTATTTAGTAAGTTCGTGATGCGTGTCTCACATTATTATTCAACATTGGTGAGTGAATACAATCGGCACAGTGTACGGCCGGCCGGTGTGTGAAATTATATACGAGTCGAATGGCGGCACGCACTTGGGTGCCGAACGAATTCATGAATAATTATTTATCGAGTTGTTAACAGTTGGTTCGGTGCTCAAGTAGCGTTGTTCAATCGAAGGGCTGTAAACGTCATCGCTAACGCTTCGACGGCTAAGCGGATCATTGGTGTAAGATGACTCAGAGCTCCGAAAGCTTTCGGTTTTCAATGTTAACAACGGATTTGCAGTGGCGGTCAAGTCCGCGCAGATTAATCATTACCATTTGCCGAAGGTGATTCCCAGCTGGACGTGATTGTAATTTCCAAACGCCAAATGAATGCCTTAGCGGCGCACATCTACGGACGCGTCGATTGTTCAATATTTATAGTGGACTCGATTATCCAGATGTTTGCTGAAAAGCCACCTACTGCCAGCGTGCAGTCTCACGCGGAAAGGCAATATTCTCTTGCACAAGTGGGTAGCGCGGGGGGATTTCGCAACCATTGCGGAACGCAAAGTCGAACGGAATTGACGTTCTCGGAAAACGTTGTCGCGCAAACTTAACACCTGCATGCGTTTTCTCAGTAGGTATTTCGTAGGATTGCCCTCTGTACGGCACGTATAAGGGGAAATTCCTGCACCATTACACTTCACCACCGTTTTCGATAAGATATGGATCGGCAACGGTCTGTTTGTTATGTCAATAATGCATTCTTTAGCCCACTTGTGTGCTATATTACGCCTCAGCATTTAATGGGACTCAATTAAGTTCCAATATACTGAACAAAAGAGTAATTAGGAATGTGCACTTATGCAAGCTGGGACGCCTTTTGAGCTTGTGCCTTTGGCAGTAGCACCAAATAAAATGTTTCATGTCCCAAAAGGGAGTTCTCAGTTTGTTACAAATAACTTGACCATTTGACCGTTGACCGCACAATGGTGCTGTCAGTATTAAAATACAAAAGAAACAAAAATGTTTTGTTTTTTTGAACCGAGCGATAGATCGGTCCACCAGATACTGAAACCTTAAACGAGGTGGGACATATTACTAAAGGATCGGTTGGTGGAGCCCGTGAGAATCGAGCTGCCCTAAGAGAAAGAGAAGTTGCGGAGCGCTGGTAGCCGTGGTGTTTATGGCTGAAAATGTTATTTATTGGTTTCAGAATTGAAAAGGCAATGCGCGTCGGATCGGGCCGGAGCTCCCGATTGGAGTAATAAAGTCGCGTAATAAAATTACGGACGCGACCGTCTGGGACTGCAGATCTGCCGGACGCGCCTACGGACTCCCGGCGTTGGGCCCGGGGAAGAAAACCGGGGGACCAGCCAGCCTCGGTTCGAGGACAGTAATCACGAGCCGAATTTGAATCGTAAATCGGGCCCCCGTTCGACTCCTTTTTACCGACTTAATTGGAGCAGTTGGAACGGCTCCGTACGTCCTACGGAACACCTTATTGCATCGTGAGGTCGTAACTTCTCGAGAAGGTTAGCGGCCCCAGCTTTTTTTAACTCTCCTGTTGAATATAACTTTCTACTTCACTTGATGCCCGTACATTTTCAATCTCGCGACAAGCAAGATAAAATAATGGATATAACATTAGTGTTATATTTCCATTTCTTCGTGAATTTTCGTTCTTAAGTTGTAATATCGTAAAAGGTCATAAGACCCATCACAAATTGGTTGTACTATACACAGGACGTCCACAATTTCGAAAGGATTTTACTATCTCAGATCAAACGTTTAATCTTACTTAAGTTGGGGATTCAATTTTTGTTGGTTGAGATTCTATAATAACTAAAATAAAAAAATCCATAATGTCCCAGTTTTTAATGTCGGGACTTTCGATCTTCTTTTCTTAAAATCCTAATAATTAATGCTTTTAAGAAGATAGTATGTATAAAGAGGTTTTGAATGTGCGAGGGTAAGGTCACAATTTTTATTTAGCTTATTCCATAACTTGTTTTCAGTCCTCTGCGTTTCTTGCCCTCATTATCCATCTCTATGTTTCTATAACTTCTAGGTCCCTATTCATCGTTTCACCTTTTCAACCAGTTTCCTATACCTTTCTTATATTTGTCGAATCTTTGTCTTTAGAACATCCTTCTTCTTTAAACCATTTGTTGAGGGTAAATCCCGGGAATAATTTGTTTCGTTGTTCACGTTTTTTTTTAAATTAACTTAAAACTTATTTGTTCTATAAATTGTTAAATTCCTCTAATTTTAACAGTGCAAAGCCTGAGACAACCCTCCATCATTTTGTATTTTAAAAAATGGTAAGGTATTATTCAAATAGCTTGACAGAGTAAAATCCCAACATTTGAAGTTAAATAGACTGTACAAGCTATTTAAGAAGTGTGAATGAATATTTTAATCACTTTTGTTACTGATGACAACCTAAAAACAAACATAAAAAACTTACTCAATATCGATCCACAACTGGACTATTTAAAAAATAGTAGTGACTGATTTTTATACAATCTTATTTATCTTCCTAATTTAAAGATAATATTTATTTCTCATTCAGTTCAAGATTTTTGTTTGTTGTGATAAGATGGAGTAAATATTTGTTTCTTTTTTAGACAAAGAAACGATAGGCGAACTATTAATAAGATTATAATTTACCTTAAGTTAACATGTGAAATTATTAGTTACACTGTTGAAATATTGAGTTTATACCACATTTTCTAATGTTCTAAAGTTAGTAAATTAGCTTAAGAGTTTCTGTATAAATAAACTAGTTATAGAACATTTTGTACTTTACTTTCCAATCCTTGAATAACATCATTGCATATTTAACATACAACATTGACAAAAGTAGAAACAAATCTCCTACGGCTCGGACAACAACACAATTATGTTTCTCTCATTTCAACTGGTGAATTGTTGGTGAATGTTTCAGGTTTAATTTCTATTCCTGCTACTTGTAAAATGTCCAAGAGTTCATTATTAAGGTTAATTAATTTTAGTTTTTCAACGTTTATCTTCACGCCTCATATTTACTTCACTTGATGCCCGTAAATTTTCAATCTCGCGACAAGCAGGATAAAATAATGGATATAACATTAGTGTTCCTACAGAATGTCCTACGACATTGAGAGTGAAGACTAATACATCACCAATGATTGCAGAATATACACTATCACAACGGCGAATCATATTACATGGAGAATATTATATTTATATAAATGCTCTCACAACGGGTTACCAACAATCTTCTCAGGGTGTCAGAAGATTGGATAAGATTGGAAGATTATTTGGCGACAATAAAGATGCCAGAATCCTTGGATTCAGATCCAAGAAGTGGTATCCAGATCCAATTCTGATGTCCGCAGATCAATTCCAGAATAATCATAATATCTGCGACCACCATAACTTTCTACATCAGATCAACTGCATCATCTCCATCATATCTGCTCTTGACTGTACCACGAAATTCCAAACAATTCATTAACGCTTAAATAAATAGAAACTTTTGCATGGCCTTTCTGTCGTTTCCATTCACTCCTCTCCCACTTTAATGGGCGCTGTTAATCACGGACCGCCTCAAAGGGTTGCGGGAGGTTCGCGGGCGCTTTCAAATCTGAGCGTATAGTTTGCGGAAGCGTACACAGTATCTCATTCGGCGTCGCGCTTCCTCGCAAACATAATTATAATGGATGGAGCGCGGCGAGGTTTTACGGTTCATTGTGGCCCGCTAATTGAATTAATGGCCGAAATACATCGCGCTAAGAACCGGTCCGTGATATATTACCTGGGCCGTATTTCACCCAGAACCGCATTCGTACAAATACCAACGTGTACGTAAAAGCCGCGCGCTCGTAATGCTCAACCTAGCGGGGAATCCCCAAGGACTTTGGCGAAATTTATTAATGAAAAGATATTTGTGTTTTACCGTAACGCAAATACGTACCTCATAATTATGGTTAAAGTAGTGATTTCTTCAAAGTCCATTTATTAAATATATCTCTGGAAAACCTAAATAATATATTTTGCAATACACTAAGTGTAGTAAAAACCTTAAGAATGGTAATGGGTGGCAGCCAAGAAAAGCTCTTTTCTCTTTTCATCAATATACCTTTACAACTTATAACATATATCAATAACAAAGAATGATCCAGTATTGCTAGTCATACTACAATACTGAAAGACAAATTCATTAGCATAATTCAGTTTTTGTTTCAATGCTCCACCTTTACCTTCAACAACAAATTTTACAGTCAGAGTTCACCCCTGAGTGGAATAATGGATGATATATTTAGGAACGAAATAGAAGACCCAATATTAAATGACATAACTTATCATAACAACAATATTATCATATGAAAGAAATACGTTGATGACATATTTATCATATGGAAGGGAAATAACATAACCCAAATACATAGTTTTCATGAAAAGTTAGACACAATTCACAAGAACCTCGAATTCACAATAAAATTCGAAAACGAATATAAATCATTAAATTTCTTAGACTTAGCAATAACAGCAAACGGCAATAAATTGGACTACGCAATTTACAGAAAACCTACACAACGGGTTATAATACCTTTCGATTCGTACCATCATCTCTAAACCATAAATTTGCCGCCATCAACACTTGTATACATAGAATGAACATCAACCTAACTGACGAAATAGCCATAAGAAACGAAACGAACATAATTAGACAAATCGCCCTCAATAACAAATTTCCAACAAACATGATAAATAACAAGATCAACAAGATGAAATATAACCATATATCAAAAACCATTTATAATCTGCAAAACCATCCTCCAAATTAAAACCCTAAAAAAAATTCCTACGGGGCCTTAACCTATCAGGGCAATATTTCAAAAATTGCAAACGTCAATGCACAAATACGATCTAATTACATAATTCAAAACTAATAATACAATTGCTAACTCATTAATCAACTCCAAAGACAAAACATACAAACTTAACAAAAGTGGTGTATATTCACTTACATGTGATACATGTAAAGCCACATATATTGGTGAAACAGGACAAACAATATCCTAAAGAATAAAGGAAGATAAACGCAATAAAAATTTCGCAATCATTTTTTAACCAACCACCATGATTTTGACACAAAAAACAACACAAAAATCTTACACCAAGAAAGAAATGGTTATCTGAGGGAATTACTAGAAGAATCATATCAGATAGATAATCAAAATACCTTACATAACAACATCAAATGTTTCAAGGAAGAAGCAACCCATAACAATACACATTTATAAATCACTCAAATATCCATATAAACTTTAAAACCAGCTATACATAGAAATCATAACACCCCACATGCGCACAAAAATTCTTAATAAATACGTCAATCAACACCAAAGACACAATGCACCACGTGTTTAAGAACTAAAAATAACAACAGCATAAATAAATCACCATAAAACAATACAACACAAGATATCTACAAATTAAGTATACAGATCACTATACGTAAGACATTTATAATTAACCGAACCACATGTAATCAACAAATTCGATCACAGAAGAGGGTTATGCATGAAAAGCAAATCTACGAAGATTCAATTCTACACGATTAAGAATCATATGGAAACACACACACCTAATTAAACAGTTAAAAAACATATTTTAGGTTAACCGCAATTTAAACACATGAGTAAATAATTACACAATTAATAAAAACAATGCAATTTCTCGCAACTATGATTATGTAGATAACTGACAGTGAGTGTTATTTAATAACTAACTATAGTTAAGACAAGTTATCTTTAATAGTTTTTTAATTTATACTTTCTAATTATGATTGGCGATTACAGTAGAATTGCAAATATCAATATTTTGTACATAACCCATGAAGATGGTAGTTCAAGACTACCGAAACATGTGGGATCGCAAATCGAATAAAATATACAATCAGAAGAGTACAATTCAATATCACCTAGTAGTCTAATATAGATAATGGATTTTTTCTTCGCATATTTCCATTTCTTCGTGAATTTTCGTACTTAACTTGTAATATCGTAAAACGTCATAAGACCCATCACAAATTGGTTGTACTATACACAGGACGTCCACAATTTCGAAAGGATTTTAGTATCTCAGATCAAACGTTTAATCTTACTTAAGTTGGGGATTCAATTTTTGTTGGTTGAGATTCTGTAATAACTAAAATAAAAAAATCAATAATGTCCCAGTTTTTAATGTCGGGACTTTCGATCTTCTTTTCTTAAAATCCTAATAATTAATGCTTTTAAGAAGATAGTATGTATAAAGAGGTTTTGAATGTGTGAGGGTAAGGTCACAATTTTTATTTAGCTTATTCCATAACTTGTTTTCAGTCCTCTGCGTTTCTTGCCCTCATTATCCATCTCTATGTTTCTATAACTTCTAGGTCCCTTTTCATCGTTTCACCTTTTCAACCAGTTTCCTATACCTTTCTTATATTTGTCGAA
>JAWQRJ010003182.1:0-12404 GCA_033557515.1 Diorygopyx duplodentatus | reverse complement strand
TGTAGCTGATTCCCCAAAATATCAATGAAATGAAACCATAATCAGAGAGTACCTGTTAGTCCGAGCTATTGCTCGGTGCATCAGATACTGCGAGCTCCACTCGGACTTTCAGTATTCGTTACATATTTTATAGTCTTTATATACCAGCTCATTATAAAAATAATGCCAAAGCAGAGAATAAAATGGCAGATTATTTTTCCGTGTCTGTATAAAGACGCCACGTTGTAAGTTATTTAAAGATTACATCCTTGTTACGTTATTGTTGTTCCTAATTTTAGATTGAATGCGACAAAAAAATACAATATTAAGCAACATGTGCAAATAACTTTGCATTTTGCAAAAGTTGACAAATAATTAACTCTAAGCAACAAACAATTGCACGATCCTTACATTCATGTTCTGACTAAAACGAACCGCTACAATTTAATTTTGATCTATGCAAACAAATTACAAAATGAAGGTCTTAAAACATAGTTAGCTCTGTATACAGGGTGGACCGTAAACGGTCCATTAAAAATATATGGGGAACGAATAAAGCTTTTGTTGTTTTGTCGGTGTGTTTTTTGATATTTCTTCAAAATTACGCCGTTCAAAATAACTTCATTAGGGCCTTTACACCAGAAATTACTCGTATTTTATTTTTTATCCCCAAAATTTCCTTGTGCCTCCAATATTTCCGGAGATATCTTTAGTTGTATCAAGAAAAATATTTTTTTTAGATAAAACTGTATGGTGTTGCAATTTTTTTAATTTTCTCTTACATCACTCATTTTAAGAACGTATTCTAGACGATTTCGTACAGAAAATTTGCTGGTCTTTGCTTTTTTATTGGAGATTTTTTATCTACCTCCTCTACTTTAGAAGGTATCTTTAATCAGAGTTACGAAAGATGCAAAAATTCGATACATCATCCATCAGAAAAAAAATTGTTTTGCCGGTGTGATTGATATTTCTTCAAAATTATGTAATCCAAAATAACTTCATTAGGGTCTTTGCACCAACAATTACTTGTACTTTATTTTTTATCTCCAAATTTTGTTGTACCTCCAATATTTCCGCAGATTTTCTTGATTATATGAAGAAAAAAATAATTTTTAGATAAAACTGAACAGTGTTGCAATTTTTTGATTTTCTGTTAAATTACTCGTTTTAAGAGATATTCTAGACGATTTCTTACAGAAAATTAACCGGTCTTTGCTTTTTTATTCAAGGTTTTTTATCTACCTCCTCTACTTTAGGAGATATGTTTAATGAATGTTATGACAGATAAAAACATAAAATATATCTATAAGGTGGACGATTTTTTAAATTTCTCCCAAAATAATAGAATATAGAAGGAACTGTAGGGTTTCCTATATAACATAATTTGCTAATTGTTTTTTACTTACAAAAATTTCCGGTATCTTTCATATTTTCCCGACATATCTTTGATTACATTAAGTAAACCGTATTTTTTGGAGAAAACTGTATCTTTCTGCAGTTTCTAGTTTTTCTCTTAACTTATTGGTGTTATAAATACTTTATATGTAGTTTCTTATAGAGAACTAACATATCTTTCTTTTCGTACAAAAGATTCTTTATCCACCTCCCCTACTTTAGCAGATATCTTTAAGCAAAGTTACGAAAGCAGCAAAAATTAGATGTTCCTGCTAGGCAGAAAATAAAATTGTATTTTGTCTGTGTAACTTCTGCAAAATTATGTAATTGAAAACAACTTCATTAGATTCTTTGTACTAAAAATTATTCGTTCTTTACTTTTTATCGTAAAAACTTTCTTGTGACTCCAATATTGTGAGATAAAATTGTAAGATGTTGTAATCTCTTGTTTTTCTCTTAAATTGTTCGATTTAAAAACATATTCTAGACGATTTCTTACAGAGAATTAACTGCTCTTTCTTTTTCTACCAGGAACTGTCGATGTATATTTTCTACTTTAGCAGATATGGTCCATCGAAGTTAAAAAATATGTAAATATTAGATTTAAGACTTAAACTTTTCCAATTGTATTTCGATACAGCAAGCCGGGTGAAAGGAACAACGATGTTTAATCTAAGATTTTCTGTATTTTAGCTGACAACAATATCTTTTTAAAAGGTATAATTAAGTTATGGAATTTAGGGAAGTTAGGGAATATTATTATACTGGGAATTAGTTTATGTTAGTATATTGGAAAATAATTATTATCTGAATGCATAAATGAACATTGTCAAAGTTCGAGTAGGAAGGGAACTAAAAGATTAAAATATTTTTAACAAGCTGGCGGTTGCGGTTATGTCGGAAGTTGACAACAGCTTTGTTAATTTAAATGGAATAATTTTATTCATTTTTTCTTAATGCACATTTAATTTTCAACAACTTTTGTAATATGTTTCCCAGGCCTAAGCGTAATCGTTTTTGAGATATTGAATTTTTCGCAAAAATTATGCAACTGCAGCAACATTTTGGAAAATCGGATTTTCGTAATTAGAGATGTGATAATGTTCATACTTCATTAATCATTAGTTGAGACATTGAAATTTCCAGAAATGCACCAGGGGGACATTCTTACGTATGTTCTTTACAAATTTGAATTTTAAAACTTTAAATGACAAAAAGTGATTTTTTTTTAAATGGCACCTACCAATTATTTTTATCTTATCGAATGTAGAATTAAAATCGTCGTTAAACGGTATTGGGTTTTCCTATACATAAAAAATATATATAAATATAATATTATATATTTTATTTATATATATTTATTTATATATTTATTTATATATATATATTTATATATATTATATAAATATAATATATAAAATGTATCCTAAAATGCGATCCTTTGGAAATACAGTAGAACCTCGATTAACCGAGTTTCGATTAATCGAGGTTAACCGAGCCGATAATAAAATCTGGTTTTTTGTGAATGAGCCTTGAAAAAGACAGGGAACAATATTTTGTTTCCAGTGGCCGTCGGATAATTACATCCCCCCATTTGACTGGTGACAGTGTGGGGGGAATCCCCTGTTTTGTTGTGAACCTTTTCTTTAATCATTTCACGTCTGACCATCGCGCAAGTAAGTCGTTCATTTTTAAAATGCAGAATCAAAAAGGAAAGAGAGTTGTTGTTTCGATGGGCAAAAAGCTTGAGGCTATTAAAAGAATTAATAATGGTGAAAGTTTAAAAAAAATTGCTCTGGAATTTGGAGTTGGTGAAACCACAGTAGGCGATTGGAGACGTAACAAAGCTCAAATAGAGGCTTTTTGTTCAAAGCTGGCTTCGTCAAAGGCCTTAGAAGGGCGGCCGACATTAAAAAAAGCCAAAACTGAAAAACATTATGAAGCAGTCTATCTTTAGTTCAAGCAACAACGCGCGCAGGGCATTCCTATTTCCGGGAACATTCTAAAAGAGAAAGCTCTTCTTCTTAGCCAAAAATTAAACGAAAATGAAAGTTTTTCTGCAAGTCAAGGTTGGTTAGATAAATTTTAAAAAAGACATGGCATTCGACAACTGGCCATTGCAGGAGAAAAGTTGTCTGCCAAGGAAGATTCTGCTAAAGACTTTGTTGAAAGATTTGAAAAAATGATCGAAATCGAAAATTTGACATTAGATCAAATTTATAACGTCGATGAAATCAGCTTGTTTTACAGAATGATGCCATCGAAAACTTTGGCATCTAAAGAAGAAGCCAGTGCCCCGGGTTACAAGACAAGTAAAGACCGTGTGTCGCTTCTTGTTTGCACAAATGCAAATGGAACTGATATGTTACCGCTGCTTCTCATCAGTAAATCAAAGAAGCCGAGAGCATTTAAAAACATCAATGTAAATTCCTTGCCCGTGAAGTACAGAAATAATTCGTCTGCTTGGATGAACTCGGAAATTTTTGAAAAATGGTTTCATGATGACTTTGTACCACATGTAAAGCAACATTTGGCGCAGCTAAGTCTCCCACCTAAAGCAGTTCTGCTGATTGATAACGCTCCTTGTCATCTGGAAGAAGAAATGCTGACTTCAGGAGAAATAAGAGCGATTTTTCTTCCTCCAAACGTGACATCGTTGATACAGCCAATGGACCAAGGGGTGATAGAAGCAATGAAGAGACATTACAAAAAGAAATTTATCACTCATATTCTTGAATGCGAAGAAAATCTAAATGAAGCTCTGAGAAAAGTAACTGTGGAAAACTTAATCTACATGATTGCCCAGGCATGGCAATTAGTAAATGCAGCTAAGATCCGAAAATCATTCCACAAAATAATTATTCAAAAGAGGAGAGGATGAATTCCAGCATATAGAAAACCCACTGACAGACAGAGAACTTTTTAAGATTATCAATGGCATTGAAGGGTGTGAAGATGGTTTTGGAAGAGGACATTTCCGAATGGATGGGCGTTGAAAACAAACAGCCAAGTTTTCAAATCCTTAATGATGAAGAAGTTATACAAGCCGTTAATTCCTCATCGGACATTAATGATGCACTTTGAGTATTCAAGGACTATAAGTCATACTGAAGGTGTCCAAGCACTAACAACTGCCCTAAAATATTTGGAGCAAAGAAGCGATCTTACGCCGATAGATCTTCTGTTGCTCAAAAATTGGCATGATCGGGCAGCCACTGATAGAAAATCTGGACTTTTGCAACGAAAGGTAACAGACTTTTTACAAAAATGATGTAAATTTAACAAATTAATGTAATTAAATTTTAAAAAATATATTATCTTGAGATTTGTTTGATTTTTGAAAATGCATCTTTCAATATTTAACGTAGTATAGTTAAAAAAAATTCAATTTGCTTTTTAAAATTTACTACTAGTAAGTTGATTAAATTTGATGAGCTGTGAAACACAAGTTTATATGTGTTTATTTTTATCATTTAAAAAAAGTTCTATTGTTTTTTATTCTAACGGATGTTAAATTCGTGAGCAGGGCGAGTTTTTGTACACAATTTCTATTAACCCAGATTTTCGATATCCGAGGTACTACCGGTCCCAATTAGCTCGGATAATCGGATGATTCTACTGTAGTTTATAATTTCATTAATATTATAGTTCATAAAGAGTTGTAATTTTATGCATGCATTGCAAATTGTTGTTTCATAATATGAAATAATGTTTTTTTATATTCAAACACTGAAAGTTTAAAATAAATATTATAAAAAGTTGATGATTCATTTATAGTTGAGTGCAAAACAAACAGGCCGGGAAAATGCGCGACCACTGGAGTAAGTTGAAAAAAAAAATCCGGTCTTTAAAGTGTTAAAATTGTGTAAATATCGACAGTGCAAAGTTACGCCATTTTCGAGATCAGAAATTACGTATAAACATACAATTTTAGTGACAACTTTGAACAATATTTACCTGCGTCAAATTAATTCGATATAAGAAAATAAATTTGTAATGATTTACCTGCTAACATGCTAACGACAGACAACAATATTTTTTCTACGCTCTGCACCGGTGACCATCGTTCCGCACTTGATTCGTAGCCCATCGGATCGTCTCCGGGTGCGTGCAAGATTGAAATACAGACTTTGCCATCAGCGTAAATGTTCGGATGAAACATTTCGCACGTAAACTGCATTTTGGGCGGACTTAACGGATAGTCGGGTGGAAACGTTAACTTTGCGGGAAATACGCCGCCTTCGAAACACGTTCCTTCCGGACCTCTGTAAGCTGTTCTCATCAAATAACGGTATTACCTCCTAAGTAATAGATCACTTACGTTATCAACGCTTCCCATTCAAAAAAGTTTTCCTCGTTTATTGGACCAGCAATAATTCCTTCGGGAGGATTTAAAGTAAGTTCTAAAAGTAGGAATGTAAATGAACGCCTATTTATTTATCAAAAAAAAAAAAAAAACTAAAGTTAAGGGCGTGTTAACTTTTTAAAAACTTACGTTTATATTCTGCCATAAGACGTCTAAGGGCTGAACACGCCATTATATCTTAAGAAGTGAGTCAATCGCGACCTAGTTTTGACGAAATATGAAATTTTCATTCATTGAAAGTGCTGTCAACTCTCTTTTGTAAACGTAGTAAACTTACGTCACATAACTTTTAAATTTTGACATGCTGCATAGCAAGCAATAATCGATAAAGCTATTGTAAACAAACCAATTTCGCAATTTAAAGTTATTTAAATCTTACAGACTTAAGTTTTATACACCATCATACATTTAAACATAATTTTTGGGTTAGTTTTTTCAAAAAAATATTAAAATCGAGCAATTACACCGGGAACTCCATAGATGGCATCACATTTCAAAACATTTATGTCGCTAACTTCATTATGTTACTGTCAAGCGTGCGTGGCCCACCATCTTTGATTTTTATTCTTATGGCCGCGTGTTTGAAAATTTTCAAATTATAGAATTACAAATAAGTTTAATTAGTGGTGTGATCATCGGAAGCTGTCAAGATGTTGGTGTTATTCGAAACGGCGGCTGGTTACGCCATTTTTAAGGTAAGTCCTTTCAAAATTGTGCGAAAAATCCGGCTTTTGAGAATCATAACCTCACTTTTTGCACGTTTTTCAGATGATGGACGAAAGTAAATTGAAGGAAACGGATAACTTGTACCTTGAATTTCAGTCACCCGAAGCGGCTAATAAAATGTATGTAAAAATATTGATATTATTCAATAAATTTAAATTGGAGTTTTGCTAGTCACAAATAAATATTGGGGGCCATAAAATGCACTGACAAACTTCAGGGGGTAATTCCCTCAAAATATAGCCCTACTCAACAGATAGGCTTGTTAAAACTACACTATTGTTATTATTTACATTTTCGCTATAGAGGCTATAAAAATAAAAAATAATTTACCCACGCTTTGAAAAATATTCCGTAATTAAAAAAAAGAATCTTTTCTGGAAAGGCAACCAAACATACATAAAGATGACAACCTGCAAATAATCAACTATTTTTGTACAGTTCAGTGATGCAACAAAAAGAATTCAGTAAAAATCAAAACTTTATTAACAAAATGAAGTTTAGTTTTTATTGAATTATTATAAAAAGAAACAATCAAAAATGTCCCAAACTCATGTATGTATCTGAAAAATTATTTTTATGGGAGTTATGGGGAAAGGAAGAAAAATGGACATATTTTTTTTGCTCGAGAATGGCTAAACCAATTTTGATGAAAAAATATATGCTATGTGTTTCAATGCTGTAATGTAATATAGGGAAAGCTCTCATAAGCGGAACCAACTTTTTTGTCCGGTTGTGGGAGCTGTCCGCCTTTAAGAAATCTCATATAAAAAAATGGGAAACATTGTAAAAGAACGAAAACTTGGTTTATTTTTGTTTTTTATTCAAAATATCCTTGACAAACTACATACATAAATATGTACATAATAGTTACTGTATTTTACGGACGATAGGACGCACTTTTTTCTTCAAAAAATTGCCTCCAAAATTCAGGTGCGTCTTATACTCGAGGAAGGCTAAATGTGCAAATTGCTTAAAAATTAAGGCGTGTCTTATAGTCCGTAAAATACGGTATTATATTAAATACATGTTAAATTTGAAATATAGAAAATATGACATGAAAATAATGTAAACTATTGACTAAACTGAATAAAATCTAAAATACTCGATTGGTGTAGCCTTGCCTTTTTTTGTAGCAAGAGGGAGTTTTCGAAATGACTCTCTAGATTTTTTATGTGTTGGAATGCCATAAAATAATTTCTTGCAAACTGCTTCAAACTACCAATAAGTTGTAAAGCTTCATTATAAGAGTTTGTCTTATCAGAATCTTCAATGATCACCTCCATTTCGTCTTCTGATTCACTTTTATCACTGTCCTCATCAGTTCCAAAGTTCAAACTACTAACATCGTCGTCTTCCGTTTGTACATTTATATTAGAGATGCAACGGATAGTGATTTGGCCAGATACCGGATATTCGGTCGAAGTATAGACCGGATAGCCGGATAGTTGGAGCCAAATCAAGAGCCGCGGGTCTGCGCATTGCCACGTTCATGTTAAAACATGTCTAAAGAAACGAGAAAAGTGTGGCGACGGGGCATTTGTTTACTGCATTAGTCTTGCGTTATGCGCCATACGACAACAGTTACACACAATTTGAGTTGAACTCGTTATTGTTACGAGTTACCACACGTACAATTTTGTTTCCGAATAATTATAATAATTATTAATTACGTACGATTTCTACCAGAGTGTAAAAAATAATAAATTATCATCTTACAAAACGGAATCAGTGCATAAAAAATCGATAATTTGGCAATATTTCGATATTTGTAAAGGGGATCCAAAGTTTGCAGTGTGTTCATTGTGCCAAAGTAAGATTTCACGCGGTGGTGAAGGGAAAAAGCTGGAAACAAAAGTAGTCCTTCTACAAGTAAAACCTCTTCGGTTAAGTCGTCTATTCAGTCAAAAAAACAACTGACCTTGGAATACACCATGGAACGGAAATTGTTGTGGAACGTGAATGATGCAAAAGCGAAAACTTTTCATTATTTAATCGGTGAAATGATCGCAACGGACAACGAACCGATAGCAATTGTGGACCGAACTGGGTTCGTAAGACTTATGGAGAAGGCCTTACCTCGTTACAAAATGCCCAGTTGTACTTACATGACTGAAACAATTATTCCCGATATTTACAAAAGGGTCTGTTCGAAAATTGAACGAGAAGTCTCTAAAACCACGGCTTTGTCGGTGACATCAGATATATGGACTTGTTTACATAATAATGCGAGGTTTTTGAGTTTTACATCGGCTGTCTCCCTAATTTAAATATGAGCATGCTGTTTTAGCAATGAAACCATTTCCAGGATCACACACTGGCGAACACATTGAAATCGAGCTGAATAAAATTGCAGATGACTGAAACATTTCCGTAAACAAAATTCATATTGTAGTTCACGACAGTGGAGCTACATGATCAAAGGTGTTAGAGTCGCCCTGTATAATTCGTATTAAAGAAGGAAAATCAATCGACTTTCCTAAACTCAAAAAATATGTTAAAATACGCTCTCTTAGGAATCGTTGATGTTGCCGTATTAACAGTTTTAACAGTAGATGAAGCTTGGGGCAAATAATCCCATATCCGAACTTAGTAGGTTGTCTAATGAGTTGAATTAGTCTAATTAGTTGTCTAATGAGACCTACAAGTGAGATGGAAACAAAATTAAGATAAATTGATTGGCATTTTCTCCAGAAATTATTAAATTTTAATTTTGTATTTCAATTAATAATGCTCATTATCATTTACAGATTAAAATTAAAACATTTTGAGAAGTTCGCTGACACCACCGAAGCATTAGCAGCAACCACAGCGGCAGTTGAAGGAAAAGTCTCGAAAATCCTCAAGAAAGTTCTGAAGAAGTTTGTGGAAAAGGACGTACAAGAAAAACTCTTAGTTGCCGATGCGAAATTAGGTTTGGCCATCAAAGACAAATTCAGTTTGCAGTGCCTCTCAAATAGTCCCGTTCAGGAATTGATGCGATGCATACGCTCGCAACTGGACAGTTTAATAACTGGTTTACCGAAAAAAGAAAACACAGCAATGATGCTCGGTTTGGCACATTCGCTCTCGAGATACAAGTTGAAGTTTTCCCCCGATAAAGTCGACACTATGATCGTCCAGGCCGTTTGCTTATTGGACGATTTGGATAAGGAGTTGAACAATTACATTATGAGATGTAGGGAATGGTACGGTTGGCATTTTCCGGAATTGGGAAAGATAATTACCGACAATGTTACGTATGTAAAGATTGTGAAGGTCATGGGAACCAGAGAGAACGCGGCAAAATCCGATATGTCCGATATGCTTCCTGAGGAAGTTGAGGAAAAAGTAAAAGAGGCGGCCGAAATTTCGATGGGAACAGAAATTTCCGACGAAGATATTTTACACATTCAGCACCTGTGCGATCAGGTTATCGACATCGCCAACTATCGTACACAACTTTACGATTACTTAAAAGGTCGAATGATGGCCATGGCTCCGAATCTAACTGTTCTAGTCGGTGAACTCGTTGGGGCACGTCTAATTTCGCACGCAGGGTCACTAATTAATTTAGCAAAACATCCTGCATCAACCGTTCAAATTATCGGTGCGGAAAAGGCACTTTTCCGGGCTTTAAAAACGAAGAAGGACACCCCAAAATACGGTCTGATCTACCACGCGCAATTGATAGGGCAGGCCAGTACGAGAAACAAAGGAAAAATGTCGAGAATGTTGGCGGCTAAAGCTTCGTTGGCCACTCGCGTCGATGCGCTAGGTGAGACGGGAGGTTTCGATTTGGGCGCAGAGCACAAAGTAAAACTAGAAGCGCGTTTGAGGATCCTCGAAGAAGGTAATTTAAAGAGGCTGAGCGGTACTGGGAAAGCTAAAGCAAAGTTCGAGAAATACCATGGAAAGAGCGAAATTAAACAATATCCAATAGCTGCAGACTCGACGCTACCTTCAGGCAGCAAGCGGAAACGAGAATCGTACGATAAGCCTCTAATAGAAGAGATAAAACAAGAGGTCAAAGACGAAGAAGACTCTGAAACACCAAAACAGAAGAAGAAGAAAGTGAAGAAACAAGAAATTAAAGTGGAACAACAAGAAGAGGAGGCAGCAGAAGAAATTGACGAAGAAGTAGGAGAGGGCAAGAAGAAGAAGAAAAAGAAGCATCAGGCTATTGAAGAAACTGAGGTAAAGCAGGAGTATGAAGAAGAGGGGGAAGTGCCGAAAGCTGAAAAGAAAAAGAAGAAAAAGAAATCTGAGAGTGAAGCAGATGTTTCCCAAGCGTCTGCTTCTGCGGGAACAGAAGAAGCTGCTGCAGTTTCATCAGAAAAGAAAAAGAAGAAGAAGAAACACAGGGAAGTTATAGAACAGGAATAATTTTACAAAGTCAGTAGCTTAATACTGATTGAAAGAAATGTATGTATAGATTTTTTATATATATAAGAATAATAAAAATAAAAGAAGTTTAAACTCAGTTCCTTGGCTGGTAATCTTTAGATGTTTTTTTTTACAAAATATGACAAGGACAAAGCAACTTATTTGTTTTGATTACCTTCTTAAATAAATATTAAGTGTTGTTGCAGCACATACTTATTAAGAAGGCATACAAAATGATGATTTGCGGTATAGTTAAATGGTATTTATGACCTGGCAACAACCGTAATGGTCCTTATTGGTTTCTGGCTTTTTGGTGCCCCTTGGTTACATGCAGCAGTATGAACTCAGTCTTCAGGCACTTTCGTATTTTTATTTATTAAAGAAGGCATATAAATAATTGTTTTAAAAATTGAGTGGGTGTGGATCACTTACACGACTTTCTCTCACTTAACACCCCGATCTTGAAACTGTGCGACTTTGGGCAAACAAATATTTGTTGCGCGAGTACTTTAAATGTCCAATAACTTCTAAAGTCGCACACTTTGGATAATGTATGTTACATAAAATCGACCACAAATTCGACAAGGAGTTCGTTCTAGAAAGCACTGTGGACCATAGTAAATTCGGCACGCCGTACAAAGATGGCGCTAGCAGTGCGTAAAACCTTCAAATAAATTCGGCACGCTATAGACAGATGGCGTTAGCAGTCTATAAAATTTTCAAATAAATTCGGCACGCGATATAAAGATGGCGCTAGCAGTCTGCTAATTTGGTATATTTACTAGTTCTGTTTATCTGTCAAGCGTGCGTGGTCCACCATCTTTGATTTTTATTCTAATGGCCGTGTGTTTGAAAATTTTCAAATTATAGAATTATAAATAAGTTTAATTAGTGGTGTGATCATCGGAAGCTGTCAAGATGTTGGTGTTATTCGAAACGGGGGCTGGTTACGCCATTTTTAAGGTGTCTTTTCTTGTGCGAAAAATCCGACTTTGAGAATCATAACCTCACTTTTTGCACGTTTTTCAGATGATGGACAAAAGTAAATTGAAGGAAACGGATAACTTGTACCATCAATTCCAGTCACCCGAAGCGGCTAATAAAATGTATATAAAAATATTGATAGTATTTAATAAATTTAAATTGGAGTTTTGCTAGTCACAAATAAATATTGGGGGCCATAAAATGCACTGACAAACTTCAGGAGGCAATTCCGTCAAAATAAAGCCTTACTCAACAGATAGACTTGTCAAAACTACACTGTTATTATTATTTACACTTTTGCTATAGATGCTATAAAAATAAAAAATAATTTTCCCACGCTTTGAAAAAGACTCCGTAATACAAAAAAAAAGAATATTTTCTGGAAAGCATTCCGACTTTCATAAATTCCTAAGTTCCACATCCGTAGGCAACTAAACATACATAAGATGACAACCTGCAAATAATCAACTATTTTTGTACAGTTTAGTGAGGTAACAAAAAGAATTCAGTAAAAATCAAAACTTTATTAACAAAATGAACTAGTTTTTATTGAATTATTATAAAAAGAAACAATTAAAAATGCCCCAAA
>JAWQRJ010003181.1:0-12406 GCA_033557515.1 Diorygopyx duplodentatus | reverse complement strand
GTACCGCTCGTTCAAATCTATTGTGTACGTGAGTTCAACCTGTATTAGTTATATTCATTGCAATGTCGAGCATCACTGAGAATTGTTATATTTAACTATAAAACCGCAATAATAAAATTGTAGTGCGAGGTAGATATGTAGTTGTCCAGCAAATTATAAACCAGGGTAAAGCGACGGTTTAGTAAGTGTTCCATAGGACGGTTGTATAATGAAACTTCAACTACACAGTCAGGTGATCTATGAGTCTTACTTCAGTGGCGCCTAGCACTAGTGTAACGCTTCTAAAATACATATGTATAAAATGAACAAATATTCCAAAGCTTATCGCGGCCCACCAGTTGAGAAATGCTGTTCCATATCATTCAAAGCTTGGAAAAAATTAGGCATATATTTTATTCAAAAAAATTTAACAAATATGTATGTTATGTTTTTCGACCAGATTCAGATTATTTACAATTAAATCTTGCCTAAAAGTGCTTTAAAAGAGGGTTAGCTTTTTATTTATACTTTCTTCCAGTGCATAAGTTTCTTCTGCTTTATTGTACGCAGTCATTATTCCGAAAATCCTCGTTATCAAATTTCCTTTTTGGTTTCCTCGTCCTCAAATCCGAAAAAAAAAATTATCAAAGCCGCTCTCGGCGTTCCTTTTTTCTGATTGCGACCTCTCCTTGTCGACAGGGAGGAGATCGGCGAGAAGTCGGGCTCGAAGGTCTCTGTGCTCGTGTTCAAGGAGGGCGACGTCATCAACCTGATCCGCGTGATCGAGAACGAGGACGGCAGCTACTCGCCGTACGCGGACAAGGCGATCGCGCCGCCGTACCACCGGGGCGCGGCCGCGTCCGAGCGCGACACCGCCCAGGTGAGCTTCTTCAAGAAGATCTCCGAGGACATGGAGATGGCGTCGAAGATGCACACGCTCAAGTCGAAGATGCAGAGCCTGTCGGTGAAGCGGCAGATGAGGGGCGGCGGGGGCGGCGGCGGTGCCGTCGTCGCCGCCGCCAAGGCCAGACCCGAGAAGGAGAAAAGTCGGAAGAAGTGCGGCGGCGGAAAGGAACCATTCGAGGAGATCAATCTGCCGACGATCAGGTCGCGGTTCGCCTACAAGCTGGTGCACGGGAAGAAGTGCGAAGGTAAGACGGCGAACGGCGGGGACGAGGAGGAGCACCACGCGGAGATAGCGCTGAAGGAGAAGCACCGGACGAAGAAGTCGTCGTCGTCGTCGAAGAAGTTTTCGTGCGAGAATTTGCACGTTTTCGAGCCGGAGACTTCGTCGTCGTCGAAGGAGGATTCCGACGACTTGTTTCCGGGGTATTCGAGGTCGAAACTCTCCGAGCCGATTACGATTTTGGAGGAGGACAGTAACGATCTCATCGAAGTTCCGTGCGCCGAAACTCTATCGTTGTCCGGTCGAAACAGGGTTCACCTGACGCAGTTCGTCTTGCAAGACTCGGAACGGTCGAAGTCCAGCTCGGAAAGCTTAGAATTAGAGGATTCCTCGAGAGAGTTGTGGGAAATCGAACACGAGCCGCTGAAGAAAAGCGCGACGTACCCGGTTAGCTTAGTTAAACGAAGGACGAGCATCGACCACAGTTACGATTCCGATTTTAACATAGAGAGTAGCAGCAACGACGACGAGTTCAAAAACTTTTACAACCTTCCGCAGTACGTGTCGACGCCGAGCGCGATCCCCCCGCAGTACGCCCCGAAGAACGGCAGGATATGCGCCGTCTACCTCGGCAGCCCGGAGAAATCGCGTCGGTCGCCGTTGTACGGCCGTAGGAGGCCGTCGAAGGACGTCGAAGACCAGAAAGAGGTCGAGAAGACGACCGGGACGAAACGTCGCGACGCCTCGGACACCGTCTCGAACATCGAGCGGCTGTGCAACGATTTCGCCGAGTCCGAATCGACGAGGGCCGCCGACATCGACGACATCTTCGGATTCTGCAAGTCGAACGGGCTGCTGACGCTGCGTCGATCGAAGCTCGACGAAGGGGGCGACGAGGGGGCCTCGAAGGCCGACGAGCTGCCCGCGCTGAACAAGAAACGGATGCGCTGCGAGCACTGCAACAAACGGCTGAACGTGACGAATATGTACAGTTGCCGGTGCGGACGGATGTTCTGCTCTCAGCATCGGTACTCGGAGGTCCACGACTGCAAGTATGACTACAAGACGGAGGGACGGAAGATTCTGGAACAGCAAAACCCGCTGGTGACGGCCAGCAAACTGCCGAAATTCTAAAGGGAGCAATCGCATTGTGTACGTCTGGTCATTATAAATAAGAAATTGTACAAGTTGTATTAATTTTTATCTTACTATCCCCTTTAATTTCATCCGCTGTATACATTGTACCCCCCCCACACACACACATCCCCCCCCATTAAAATGGTAAAAGCGTACCGAGGTGAGTTGTTTGGTAAATAGCGTGAGAGATGTTTTAATGAAATCACTTTGTACATAAAACTATTAACGATAATCTGTATTATATCTAAAATTCTTAATTTCTTATTAAGTAAGCTGAAATTGATTCTATATAAAAGTTTTTCTTCCATCGTTCATACTAATCATCATATTATTAATTATTATTAAACTTGTGAAGGAAGACGATTTTACAACCCCAGTTATAACTATTATTATTAATATAATTACAAATCGAGAAAACAAAAAAAAAACTGTAAATATATAAAACGGTACAATAACATCTCCTTTTTCATATACAGCGTGTACTCTGACGGATCTAATTATACTTATAAACACACTTATCTTTTATTTTTTCAGCAAAAATTATTGTTTATAAAAACGTTACTTCTCCCCATTTTAATTTGTACGATGTCAGCTTCTTTGGCAGATTTTTTCTGACTGTTCCAACAGCATTTCTATTGTATTCGTTCAAAACTTGGAATAATTTCGATGATGATTACCAAAACTGAAAATTTCTTACCGAATCTAAAACCAATAATCTATTATTGGTTTTAGAATATATAATTTTTCACAAGTATAGTTAATTCCGTCGGGGAACGCACTGTATACAAATTTTTCCCAAAAAGCCGTCCACCCTTTCCTTTGAACCTTTACGTTGCCAAAAAATATTTTATGGAGAGTTCACTGTATATAATAAATTAGAAACGCTTTAATTTTATGTAACAACAAAGAAAAATAAATGACGAGAAACCGGATCGATTTCTTTTGGTAACCTTCTCCGCACCCTTCCGAAATAATGACAAGCGCGGTGGACGTCTATATTTTTCTTAGGGAGTATTTTTACCTCCCTATTTTTTTTTAAAGTGACATTTGTCTAAAAGTATTAATAAGTTTTTTGAAACAGTTAATTTTTTTTAACTTTGTTAATAGAAATCTTCTAGGAATCCAGTTGGGTAAGTGTACAATAATGCATTTATTGATTTTATAAAAGCAAAGTATGTACAAGTTCGGATATCCTAGAAAGAAAACCACAATCCCAAGCAGTACTTTCCATGAAAATTAAAATTGAAGATGCGAAAAAAAAATTGTTTTTGGTTACCAAAAAGATATTTGGGTACACTAGAAATGATATGCTTTAAGAAGAACCACTTGGAAATCAAGAATTTTCTCGGAAAACACTAAAATCTATTGAATCTCAACGATTTACCTTTGGAAATTAATTACCTGGAAAGTTTTGAGAATTCCCTCGTTAAACATCTTGTTGATAGCCTACTTAGAATTCTAAATCGCACCAGTTCGGATGTCCTAGAAAGAAAACCACAATCCCAAGCAGTACTTTCCATGAAAATTAAAATTGAAGATACGAAAAAAAAAAAAAGTTTTATTACTAACTTGAGGAGACCAGAAATGATATGCTTTAAGAAGGAACACTTGGAAATGATGATTTTTCTCCGAAAATCACTAAAATCTATTGAATCTCAATGATTTTCCTTTGAAAATTAATTACCTGGAAAGTTTTAAGATATCCTAGAAAGAAAACCACACTAGAATATATTTTATTAGAAAACATACATAAATATTTATTTCAAAACGTATTCGTACAATAAATAGAAAATGTATGCACACTTTTAATTTATACAAAAATAACAACGATTCTCTCTACGAGTTCTTAACATGCACTTCGGTTTCTAACAAAAACTCTTCGAACACCTTAATCAGGTTACTCAACCCGTCCAAAAAGTTGCTATCAATTTCCGCGTTCTCCGACGGAAAAGCGTGAGCAAAATCGATAATTTTCACGGTAACCCACACGGAGTGCTTCTTCTCGTTAACCAACTCGTCCAGGATGGCGTTGTAGTCGTTTTTCATGCTCTGCAAATCTTTGTCGTAGTTGTTCTGGAACGAGTGCATACGCTTCAACGTCGGTCGCGCCTTCTTTTCCGTCAGCGCTGAAAACTGCTTTATCCTGGTGGGCGACGTTTGACACCCGAAAACGGGGCCTTCTTCCGTTAACTGTCCGCTAAAGCCCGTCGTTTTTAGCATCTCCAACTTCCCATTGCAGATCATACTTATCGGCCTCGTTAAGCTGTTTGTGCGCTGCACCCTTCGGACCGTAGCAGTCGGATTGTCGGCAGTCTTCGGCGAGAACTGTCGCAACTTTCTGGCATCGTAAACGAGGAGAAGCGACGACGAGATCAGTTTTATCTGACGTTGTTTCCGAACCCAGTTCTGTATTCTCCAGAGCGACGTTAGTATTTGCATGATTAGGCTACGATTTAACGGCGAGGACGCGCCGTTAAGAAATATCCTGATAGCTAAGCGAATTAAAAAGGAAATAAGCACGTAATAAGAAATAATTAAAAACTACCGTTAATTGCTGCTTCTTTATTTAATTGCTTGCCGTAATCCTTTCCGAACTTGCTCAGTTTTCCCGTGGAAGTGCTGTAGACTTGAAAACCCGGTATCGCTATACCTAAATCGCGTTTACTATCAACATATTTCCTCTGCAAAAAGAAGGCGACGTATTTAACGAAATAAAATAAATACAATTGCGTTACACACGTTTTCTTTTAAGATTTTCTCTCGAGTCGCAAGAGGATCGTACGTAAGTCTACCGACTTTAATATCCATAACGCACGGTTCCTTAAGTTCCCTTGTGGCATCGTCCAGGACGATGTACTTGACGTCTTTTCCGGCGATCGAGTGAGTTCCGGTGCCGTAGTACTTCGGAACAAAGTCCCGCAACTCTCGCAGACTCGGATCTTTGGTAACTTGGAGGTTCTCGTAAAAATTTATTTCCCTATCTCCGTTCGCCTGCGACGTGACCGGTTTGTATACCGTCCCTTTACTTTTCATCAGACCTATAAAGTCGGCTAGAGGTTAACATAGGAATCCTCTAGTCGCTAATTAAGTGTAAATAAAATATCGTTAAACACTCGAACAAACTGTTAATTAGTTAGCGAGTTCGCGAGACATTACTAATTGAGTGAATTTTCCAGAAAATGATTTAAAATTACTTTTGTATGAAATATAATTTAATAATTTTTTCTTGGGTCTTTCTCTCCTGAAGGTATTAAATTCAAGCAACTTTCTAACTGGAGTGAAATAGTTGAATAATTTTTCCTATCTCTCATTTTGTGAACAATCTATAACTACATTGTTAACTATCTTATCTGTTCAAGCCAATGATCAATCTATAACTACAACTCATTCTTTTTTACTCAAAAAAATGTGGGTTTAATACTCAAAACCTTTATGTTTAATACTCTTTTTTTGTCAGATTAAAAAAAACAAAGTACAACAACAAAAATCTAAATTAATGTTTAGCGTATTAAAAATAAATTAAAATAAAATATCATTAAACACTCGAACAAACTGTTAATTAGTTAGCGAGTTCGCGAAACATTACTAATTGAGTGTATTTTCCAGAAAATGATTTGTGGAAAAAATTACTTTTGTATGAAATGTAAACATTTTTTCTTGGGTCTTTCTTTCCTGAAGGTATTAAATTCAAGCAACTCTCTAACTGGAGTGAAATAGTTGAATAATTTTTCCTATCTCTCATTTTGTGAACAATCTCTAACTACATTGTTAACTATCTTATCTTTTCAAGCCAATGATCAATCTATAACTACAACTCATTCTTTTTTACTCAAAAAAATGCGGGTTTAATACTCAAAACCTTTATGTTTAATACTCTTTTTGTTAGATTAAAAAAAAATACAACAACAAAAATCTAAATTAATGTTTAGTTCAGCGTATTAAAAATAAATCAATGAAAACAAAAGTGAATAACAAATCATTAAAGCAAAACATGAAGCAATTCAAAGATGAAAACATGGCTATTAGAAAATTTAATTAAAAATAGGCGCCAGGCGCTTAGAATAAGTATTAAACAGGCTGTTAATCATCGCATTTTTTTTTTCGAAAACACGAATTGCAAAATACACTGCATCCCACTTAAGCACATAAATTACAATTGCAAAAAAGTTAACAACAAGGTGAACCGAGCAATAATGCGTCGGTAATATCGCCAACTGCGTTTTACGACTGTGTTTTGTTTCAAACTGAAAATTCCAAACAAACAAACTCACCCAAGTGGACTCCGTCGCTCATGTGACCGCCAACTTGATGATTGAAGAACTCCATTCCCTCCGGGAGCGCAAGATTCTTGTTATCGATAATGTTATTGTTGTTTGTGAGGCCGTGCATCCCGTTTTGCCGGTTATTGTTGTTAATAATCCGTTGTTCTTTCGAAGTGTGCCATGATTTCTTCTCGCTGGCGCCGTCAATCTTCACCGTAAGGTGGCCGGGACGCATTTTGTCCACTTTGCTCTTGCCCATTTGAAATTTATTCGAATCGCCGCAGATTCGATAACGTTATCTGCAAAGTCGCCGCTTTTACGGTACATTTTTACATAATTTTTTTGCGCGGGGATTTCACAAATTAGATTAAATTTTAATCTGCCCCAATTATTTTTGCTTAATTTTTATCGTGCTGCGCGAAAAGTTTTTTCAAATCGAAATTTTCGCTTGTCAATGTTTGACATGTGTCATTGAAATGACAATGTTGAATTGACACCTGTCAAAGTTATGTAATGATGACAGTTAGATAACATGACTCATACTTTTTTTTGTAATTTCAATATAAAAAGTGGATTAAATCTATTAATAGACAATTAAATCGTACCCTGTAAGATTATAATTCTTTTAACAATACAATTTAAAAAAATCCCAGATTGCAACGTAATCTAATTAAAACAAAACAATGTAAATCACTTAATTTGCTACCAAATCTGTATTAATGCGGTCTTACAATAAAAATAGATAACGTTCAAAAGCTCAGAGTATTAACATTGTTTTGTGGCGTTATGAAGTAAAATATCGATCCAGTATTTGACACAGATAAGATTTACTTATTTAATAATGAGAATGACGGAACAGTGATTTCCAAGTAAAGAAAAAAAAATGACGAAACCATACAATTGTTTGCAAAAATTACAACTAAACAATTGAAAGGTGTTTTTTTTTTCAAATTGCGTATGAACACGCGTTTAAAATGCGTCATTTCAAAATTAATTTATTGTTGTAAACATTGCGTCTAACTTCATTGAATAAAAAAAACACTTCAATTATTTCTAGTTTTCAATTCAAACGAAAAAACAGAAAGAGAACAGATAAACAATTGAAGTTAAAATGATCGAATAAAATATTACTTACATTGAGATGTCAGTTACACATAACCTAAAACGCAGACTGTCAGGCGAATGCAAATCGAGTCGTGTCGGTCGCGTTTTCTACGTAATGTTGATATCGCGTTTGACTCAGTTTATATACCTCGAAATTCTTTCAGAAATTATTGATATGTAAATTAAGCACTTCAAGGTTTGTATACATAACCGCTGGCGCCACCTATGCCGATTTCGATTTTATCTATTTTAAATATCTAATTTAAAATTCCCTAATAAATCACTCTATTCTTGTCTCATTAACATAGTTTATGTGATTACATGCAAATTAACATTTAAAACGACACTAATGCGCGGAATTTATTCGACATTTAAGTTTGTCGGTAACTGTCGGTAACATCGGTAAAACAGTTTGTGCGGTTTGGTTATCGACATTGTAGCCATTTTACTGTCAAGCGAAGCTGTGTAGTTTTTTTTGGATATAAATATTACTAGAAATACTCCAATAAAGTGGTTTCGCATACAAACACAATGGGTGAAGACAGTAAAGGTAATTACCCACCCGTATATGCTTTTTTTTACAGCGTAAAGATCGCAATTTTTTTTCGCAGAACGTGAAGATAGAGATAGACGTAGACGTTCCAGGTCTAGAGAGCACAGGAGACGTTCCCGATCTAGAAGTAGGGAGCGAAAAGAGCGTCGTAGAAGTCGGTCCGGGTAAGTTCGATCTTGTCTTGCGTAGAACCGGAAGGAGATTACGATTTTCAGCTCGAGGCACAAGAGCTCGTCGCGCAGGAGGAAGCCGTCGCTGTACTGGGACGTGCCGCCGCCCGGCTTCGAGCACATCACGCCGCTCCAGTACAAGGCGATGCAGGCGGCCGGGCAGATCCCGGCGAACATAGTGGCCGACACGCCGCAGGCGGCCGTGCCCGTCGTCGGGTCGACGATCACGCGGCAGGCGCGGCGCCTGTACGTAGGCAACATCCCGTTCGGCGTCACCGAGGAGGAGATGATGGAGTTCTTCAACCAGCAGATGCACCTGAGCGGGCTCGCGCAGGCCGCCGGCAATCCCGTCCTCGCCTGTCAGATCAACCTCGACAAGAATTTCGCGTTCCTCGAGTTTAGGTCGATCGACGAGACTACGCAGGCGATGGCGTTCGACGGAATTAATTTTAAAGGTAGGGTCGAATTCCCGTTTTTATTTCGCGTTAATACCGTTTTTTTTATTTTCAAGATATGATTAATCAGAAACTAATTTGTTAATATTTGTGTTATAAAGCGGGGTGTTAGAAACAAAATCACCGAATTTTTTTTCAAAGATTATTTTCATAGGACATTAA
Source organism: Diorygopyx duplodentatus (assembly GCA_033557515.1). Classification (NCBI taxonomy): domain Eukaryota; kingdom Metazoa; phylum Arthropoda; class Insecta; order Coleoptera; family Scarabaeidae; genus Diorygopyx; species Diorygopyx duplodentatus. The sequence continues at coordinate 3,458 of JAWQRJ010003181.1, read as the reverse complement.
AAAGAATCCTTAGGGATCATTTTATTTTTTATTTCATATTAAAATCTGTTTTCGTTCAAAAGATATTAGCATTTAAAAATTATCTTGTATTTTAACCTTAATATCTTTGTAAGTCCGACTTGTCTTAGAAGAGAATTTGTAACAAACCAAATAATTTTTTTCTAAGGACTATTTCTGCAGGATAATAAGAAGACCGTTTAAGGATAATTCCCCTTTTTATTTCACGTTAAAACCGTTTTTTATTTTCAAGATATGATTAATCAAAAACTAATTTGTTAATATTGGGTTATAATGTGAGGTGTTAGAAACAAAATCACCGAATTTTTTTTCGAAGATTATTTTCACAGGACATTAAAAAGAATCCTTAGGGATCATTTTATTTTTTATTTCATATTAAAATCTGTTTTCATTCAAAAGATATTAGCATTTAAAAATTATCTTGTATTTTAACCTTAATATCTTTGTAAGCCTGACTTGTCTTAGAAGAGAATTCGTAACAAACCAAATAATTTTTTTCTAAGGACTATTTCTACAGGATAATAAGAAGACTGTTTAAGGATAATTCCCCTTTTTATTTCGCATTAAAACCTTCTACTTTTTTGTAACTAAATTTGAAAATAATATGTTTATTTTTCATTATTATGACTCACTCGTATCGTAATTCTCATACTTCACTCTTAATCACTATCATCAACGATCGTATTGAGTTATTTTTTTTACAGGTCAAAGTTTAAAGATAAGGAGGCCGCACGATTACCAACCGATGCCCGGTATGGCGGAGAGCGCCATAACGGTTCCGGCCGGCGTCATCAGCACCGTCGTGCCGGACTCGCCGCACAAAATATTTATAGGCGGCCTGCCGAACTATCTGAACGAGGATCAGGTACGTGTCGCGCGCGCATCGCCCCGCAGAGCCGCGCGGTCTTTTGTGGTTTCGGCGCGGCTCGCGACGGTCCGGCTGCGGACCGTCGCGACCCGCCCGCTTGTGAACTATAGCATTCCATCCTCTTTTCTTAGCTTAGCGAGAATCGCGCAGCGTACCGACACAGCACAGTAAAAAACTCGGCAAGCGAACGTGTGGACGCACGAAAAAAAATTAAATTAAAGGCTCTTTTAGGTCTACAGTTCACTTTAGTTTCAGCGATACTTTTCAGGTGTTCCGTGTTTTTTTTTTTCTCTCTCTCTCTCTCTCTCTAGCGTGAAAGTACAGCGAGCGATGACTGTTAAAATTTTTCAGGTCGTCTTACGTTCTTGCAGGTTATACCGTTTAAAGAAATAATAATTAAATAGCCGTTAAATAGAAGTAAATAGTTTTTTTTTTGAATTCAAGTAAAGACGATATTTCACGGTACTAAAAAAATGTTAGGTTTGATTACGAAAATGGAAATTGCAGGTTTGGGTTTCAGAGACACTGCGAAAGATTCATGATTTTTCTTTCAGAATTGCACGATAGCTAAAAAAAACTTTACAGGTTGACATCACGTTTTTCAGGATTTCTGGAAATTGCAAAAATTAAATTAAACATTTATACGGTGCTAACCCAATAGCTAAAGATTAACAAATATCTGAAAAGGATTTTATGCTTTTAATTTTGCAATTCATAACAAAACATCATTCAAACGTTACCATTTTTGAATTAATTTACGGGTGGGTAACGTTCAACGAATACTCCAAGATTTTTTCTCTTATTTTCAGTACTGGGTGTGTACGAAACATTTTCAGCTTTCGGTTACAGATCGTTTTTTTTTAGCAGCGAAGCTATCTGCAAAGTGCATTTGTTTCAGCAAATTTTCAGCTCCTTTCCTTTCAGAGACAATAAAACATTTTTACAGGTTGACCTCAGACTTTTCAGGTTACAAAAAGAATAAGGCAAAGTGTACTATTAAATTTGTACGTTTTCAGTGCTTTGCAGGAGAAAAAATTAAATTAGAAAGATACGAAACTGTTAGCCGTGCGTACAGTGCAGATCAAAGAGATTTATAAGTTTTAATCGTAACGGTAAAAAGTTTCCGCGCGACGTTCTGTTTGATCAGCGCTGCCGCACGAATGTAAGGAAGTTAATTTTTTTTTTTTTGATAAAATAATTGATGCATTCTGCTTCTTTGCCCACTAGCTAGGGTTTGGCGCACCCGACAAATATGCACGTACCAAAAAAACCGTGATGCCCCGTGGAACGGCAGGCAAGTTACAGAGAAATTAAGTAACAGCGAAAAATCGGGCCGCGTTGCGATATTTTTTTACTGTGCCGCGAGAACTCAAAAACGACGTAGTTTTCTTTTTGTTTTACCATGACGCATATATTTTCTTAACAATAAGAAAGTATATCGCAATCGAACACGACTCTCGGCGAACCCAACTCGGAACGTTTCGTCGTATTCGATTGCCGCCGGACGTTTGGTCTTTAGAAACAACGCGACTGACGATGCGCCGTTTTTTAGGTGAAAGAGTTATTAATGTCGTTCGGGCAATTGCGCGCTTTTAATCTGGTCAAGGATTCCGCTACCGGACTTAGCAAGGGGTACGCCTTTGCCGAATACATCGATATCACCATGACGGATCAGGTGCGGTTCTTTAAACACGCGGTACGAGGAGTCGCGGGATTCTACGGTGTTTTTCGTTTCAGGCTATTGCAGGTTTGAACGGCATGCAACTGGGCGACAAGAAACTTATCGTGCAAAGGGCTAGTGTCGGAGCTAAAAATACGACGATCGTACCCAGCGTACAGATTCAAGTTCCGGGACTTAGTTTAGTAGGTGCTTCGGGACCGCCCACCGAGGTGTTGTGTTTGTTAAATATGGTAAGTTTTTTTCCATTAATTCCTTAATCTTTAGGGACCATTTTATTTTTTATTTCATATTAAAATCTGTTTTCGTTCAAAAGATATTAGCATTTAAAAATTATCTTGTGTTTTAACCTTAATATTTTTGTAAGTCCGACTTGTCTTAGAAGAGAATTTGTAACGAATGAAATCATTTTTTTCTAAGGACTATTTCTGCAGGATAATAAGAAGACTGTTTAAGGATAATTCCCCTTTTTATTTCGCGTTAAAAACGTTTTTCATTCTGAAGATATGATTAATCCAAAACTAATTTGTTAATATTTGTGTTATAAAGCGGGGGTGTTAGAAACATAATCACCGAATTTTTTTTCAAAGATTATTTTCTCAGGATATTAAAAAGACTCCTTGGGGATAATTTTATTTTTTATTTCATATTAAAATCTGTTTTCGTTCAAAAGATATTAGCATTTAAAAATTATCTTGTGTTTTAACCTTAATGTCTTTGTAAGCCTGACTTGTCTTAGAAGAGAATTCGTAAGAAATCAAATAATTTTTTTCTAAGGACTATTTCCGCAGGATAATAAGAAGACTGTTTAAGGATAATTCCCCTTTTTATTTCGCGTTAAAAACGTTTTTCATTCTGAAGATATGATTAATCAAAAACTAATTTGTTAATATG
>JAWQRJ010003180.1:0-12408 GCA_033557515.1 Diorygopyx duplodentatus | reverse complement strand
AAATTTAAGAAATCAGTTCTAATATTTTTCAATGAACATTTATCATTTTTTAATGAAAAATCTGTGCGAGATATCGAAAAATTGTTTCGATCATATTATTCTATGATATATCCAATATGGATTTCTAAAAAAAACTAAACACCTAAAATGAAATGTCTGAAGGGCTCAAAGCGTTTAATACTTCAAAATATCCATTTTCTTCTTCCTTTTCTTCATTAGGGATCCCCATAAAAAATATAATAAAAAAATGAAATATATATATAAACACTAACAAGAAGCCAAAAAGGGTGCTGCGAAGTGGCAGAGTTCAAAAAACAAAAAAAACACGTCTTTCCTGAAGAGATTCGAGTGATAAATGAGCAATCAGAACCAGAGAAACCGGACGAACAAATTAATTTGTTGCAAATATGCAATCAAGGAAATATAGAATTGGAGTAAACCAGAGTTTTATTTATGTAGTTATTTTACCAATAACAGTAATTTTTGGTAGCTATGCAAACAAGAACTTAAGAAATGTGTCATAATAAAGTTATTCAGCTAATTTAGTATACGTTATACCTTTTTTTATCTTTGACTGTTTATAATATTATTCCAATTGCAATTCTCATAAGTTTAGCTAATGATTTTTTTTGTTCGAAAATTATTAAAGCAACCACTGATTTTTTTTCTTCATTTGAAAGAACATGGTACATCAAGTATTTAAAAAAATATTAGGTTCATGTTGGAAGATACACTGTCATAGATTTTGATTTTTAAAAATTTTCATACAGAATATGATAACTGTCAATAAAAATATTTTTTAAAATCGCATACGAAGATTTAGCATTAAAACAGTATTTATTTCTGAATTTCTCATGGAAAGAACTATAAGTGGTAAAATTTGAGGCGGAAATGTTTCTCGTAACATTTCTTTGTACGTAGTTTCGTATTGTTAATTTTAACATTATCCAGTGTCCGACGTGAAATTTTAATAGATCTTCATATGAAATAGTTCACATTGAATGTGTATTGAGTGTTCATAAAATAGTTCATTGATGCCTTTGAATTTCTCTCACCCATAATTTATGACTTTTTAGAATGAAGTTGCTAAACCTCTAAATATTTAAGCTTTCCCTTTTTGACTTTGTCCTTCATAATTAAAATTTGCTGTACAACAAAACGGTAACATTTACTATATTACAAAATTACTGTAAATTTAGAAATAGTTTTTCTACGTTCCTTTAGGGTATACTCAAAACATATATAACAAAATATATCAGGATGATTAACACAACTTCTTCCTTCTACTGGAAGCCATTCTTCCTATTCAGAGAGTGAAGTGAAGAGAACTTAAAAATTGAAATTGTGATATTTTATGTCTTTTCCCCCAGAAATTAGTTTGGAGGAAAATAGCATTTGGGCACGGAGATGCCTAGTTATTGGTTAATCTTAAAATTTAACTACCAATCGTAACTCTGTACGTTAGGATTGGTAGTTAAATTTTAAGATGGCCATGTAACAGCGTATTTTATATCAATTTACGCAGTATTCCATATTCGTGGTAAACTTTTTCACGGTACTGGCACCAGATAATTAGATGTAACGTAAGCAATTAGCGTACTACGTTTTGTTCTGCAAACCGCTAACAGCAGAACAAAGTTTACTATGCTGTACTATGCAGCAGGAAGTGAGAGTGTTTGTTATCCTACTGGCTTTTCACAAGTCTGCCTTTTCCCACATAACTGTTACAGCAAATTGTTCTTGTTTTGTAGTTGCAACTTTTTGTTTTTCTAATTTAAATTCTTTTTGAGGTAGACCATTCCTAATTTATAATCTGCTGTTACACGTTTAGTGTACGCTCACCTTGTCCAACGTAAGCGCGTAAGTGACATTACGTCTTCAAGCTGCGACCAACACGATTCTAAACTGGTTCTCACAAGCGAGGTGGTCATCGGTGGACTATGCACTGCCCGCTACGACGTCTAATTGGCAAAATAAGACCTCGATGGCGTAACACCTTAACATAGATACGAACGGATCTTTTGCTTTCATCGACGCGCATTTCATTTTCATTGGCCGACCGACGTCGATTAATAAAATGGCTATATTCAATTAGTAACGGAAGGTAGAAGTAATTGGCGTAGATTTGCATTCCCACATCGTTTTCGCCCGATATTTATGCGAGACTGGATAAGATATATTTCGTTCATTAGCAATCGGATTCTCCTTCCTGGAAGTTTTTACTCGTTCCTTTGCAAGCGTTTACTGGAGATCGCGAGCTCTATGCAATCTATTCGCCTCCAGACATGTTTCCTAGCACACTTGATTTGCGTTGTAATTTCTTACCGATGCGCAGTGTTATTGCTTAGAAAGCAGTAAAACTACTCGAGTGTGTCACTGCAAATTGTTGCGGATGTAACGAGAAAATTTCATTTTAATTAGAACTATGTAGTGGGGAGGGGGCTAATGGGGCCTAGGTGCTAGGAAGCATCAACCTCCTTCCCTCTGATGTTTCAGCAGAAAGGTGTGAAGTATTATTATTAAATTTATACACTCAACTTGCTTACATAATCTATATGACTCATATTCGTGTTAGAGTAATTCAGTGAAATTTCCAATTAGTGCAAAAATAAATAGAGTAAAACAAAAGGAATACAATAATTGTAACAATAAGCCGATTTAATTTACCGTTCACTGTTATATATTGAAAGCTTAACCGCAAGGCTATTGCAATATAAAATATTTTATTGAATTCATTTTTCTTGTTTTGATTTTTCGGTGGTTTTGTTTTATTACCTGATCCGATTTGTTGAATTAAGAAATGAATACCCTAATTGCAAGGAATACATCAGAATTGACCAGGATATGCAAATTTTTAGAAAGTGTCTCCCACAACGTAGATTAGTGCATTTCGACTGCTATAATGTGTGATAATTTATTATTTTAATTTAAAGCGACGCCAGGGATAATGAGATTTTATTTAGCTATACAACTACTTATGCATATTAAGTAGGTTGAACAGGAAAATCTAGATTAAAACCTTTTTAATTGGCTTACACCCTTAATCACACTGGCAAAACATGCGAAGAAAAAAATAAAACGAAGCTAATATTCGAGTTTCCTCAATGGATTTTGAACATGAAGGTCAACACACTCAATGTAAACACGACTTGATGCAAATTACCTGGAGGATGCTTCACGTCCTGACTTATGTGCCCGGTAATTTAATGGAGGCAAAAAACCAAATTACCAATAATTACTAGTGCACGGAGCTGTGATAAAATTTTTGTCGGCCTGGCGCGGAAAACGTATCATTTGCGCGTCTGGATTGGACAACATCGTGAGAAACTTATTGAAAATGCACGAATTGGAGCCAAAAGTGAAGTCTTAATACAGCTGTTCGAAGAAAGTTGGGCGTTAATGATAGTTACTTCCTGTAATTTAGTCGTTTTCGGATGATTTATGAACACCATTTATTTCACCTTAATCCAGGTTAAACTTTTGGCATTTTCGGATTTCCTTACAAAGCGAACGAAAGTTATTTAGCACAACAATAATTAACATATACTCTCAGTCATTATGCGATTTCTCTGCGGCTCTAGCAAGTAATGAACTTTTTGTAATTAACCTATAAAAAACAACAATCTCAGTGTGTGTAACAACCTGATATTAACGGCAATCGACATTTACATAAATATTTTATGAAACTGCATTTTTCAATGTCATTAGGAATGAAATGTGCTACTGTAATACGTTTCCTTTTATGGGCGTAAAAAATGGCAATGGAATATGTAACCATAAATCATTTTACGTTTTTGTTAGACGTTTCACCATATTATAACAATTAGATTAATTACTTAGGATTAACTAACCACTAACCGCGGAAATAAGAAAATGTTGTTTCTTTCCTAAATGTAGAAACTGACCACCACGACGAAATATTTATTTCCATTTTTCTCTCTACCTTTTTATTTGAAATTTATTACATAATAAATACATTACAGCGGAAATATCTCCTAATTTTCCCAAAATACTTCCTGGGATTAATAAAAATGTAAACATTTCCTAACGAACAGCATGATTTCTCTAACTTCTCATTCCACATCAACAATTATTGAGCAATGATTGTTCCATAACTATCAATATCCTTTATTAACTCCAGACGTAAAAAACATCACCAACTTCCGTACGCCTTTTAGTATACCATCTAAAACACTTTCCTCGTCTATCTCAACTCCTGAATACTTGACTAATCGCGTTCCGGTGAAAAAAAATAGAGATAAACCGTGAGAACCTTCTGGGGACCACGTATTTAAAGCTGGAGTTTCCAAATTTTTACTTGCCGCTCAAGCTCGAGGCTTTATTAGATGGACGGGGATTGAATCCGCCAAGTGTTTCTCGGTGGGTGCAGAGATTAGTTCAGTCAGGGTCACGTGACGCTCACAACCGGGAGGTGTATAACCTCATTGAAACATCTGCCAAACGGTGGAGTGCTCTTCAATTAGGACACACACGCAGTCGACATACGGTCTCAGTGTTAGACTCTGGTAGCTCACGGTAATAGTAAATCTACATTTGATGAATGTTATTTGCCTATAGGATGCAGACCTTCTAAAAATGCTAGTGGTACTTTTTAAGTAAAAACCTTTTTCATTCTTAACAAAAGAAAACTGTAATACTACCATCATTACTTAAACTTATATTAAATTCTTGGTAAATATTATATTCCTCGGTCACGCCTGATTTTATCTACTACAAATACGTTTCTATAAATCCTCGTTATTAAAATTAGCAACGGTTGTCATTTGCGGAGTTTTTCAGTGTGTATCAAAGCGAGATTTCGAAACCTCTAGGAGAAAATTTTTAGAAAGGATCAAATAATCTTAACGGTTGCGTTGGCAGCGGATCAAAATGCCATTTATTATTTTTTATTACGGTACATTTTTTCCACAAATCCGGAGCAGAGCGTTTATGTAAGTCGAGGACGGAAATATTTTCGTGGTGTCGTGGTCCATTATAGCTAATTAAAGGTGTCCTATGGAGCTGCTCTGTCGAGGGAGAGAAGGTTCAATTTGAAAAGTGGCACGAGAAGGCGAGACAAACTCGTGGGAAAAATAGTTAAAATTGCACAACGCGAGTTTTTATTTTCTAGAACTGTTTCCGTTGAATCACTCGCCCTGAATGCTAAGCAGGCCTTGGATGATACCGAAGTCAATAAATAGAATGAGGAAGGACGAACGCAGGCAACGTAACTGATCGACTGGGCAGACGTATTGTTCTCTCCGCGAGAAGCGAGATTCAATCGCCCAACACGCGATGTAAACGTTTTCTGAATTCAAAACAAGAAGTACTTTTTTTACTGGGAGTTTCGGTTATCAAGTTACATGAACTCTTAAATGAAGTAGTTTCTATTCTACTTTTAAGGATGGAATAGTGAATGTCAGAGCTGCTGTGAATAGCAAATCAATAGCAAAGTTCTCAAAATTAAGATGCCAGAAATACGGATTCAGTAGGAAAAAAATGCGATTAGATCTTTGGGATAAGACTTCCAAAGAGAGAATCTCATTATAAATCATTAATAAACTGCGATCTTACCAATTAAATATAATAAGGATGAAAAAGACTTACTTTATTAGATTTATATTTACGGTACCGGTTTCGGTTTTTTAGAAAACCGTCTTCAGCCGAATCTGATTTCAAAAACAGAAAACAGATTATATAAAAAATTAGGCTAATTTTTTGGGAAAATGAGTGGGAAGATTGATATGGTATGATGGAGGGGATGTATATGGGATTCCTGAGTATTTCAAAGCTAGGAGTAACAGTTTTATTCGATACAGTTAAGTCTAAGTTGATCTTTTTATCTTGTTCAATTTCTATTATAAAGTTAAGCTTTTTATTAAGATTACTCATACAATCAAGAAAAGAATGTAAGGTATTTTCATCTCTCCTCCAGACACAAAATACATCGTCTGCATATCTTGTCAATTAAATAGTCCATTTTTTTATTTTAGCGTGTTCTGGGTGTTTACGTATTATTCAATATTCAATACTACTTTAACTAAATCAACTCTTGTAGGAAGAGCAAAATTATAACTACAGTTTAAGAGAGTTATTTCGTCAAGATTGAAATCAATGTTGGTAAGAGTAGTAAATGAAGGTTACTTTTGCTGATCAATGTTCACAGATTAGGGCTGATAGAAAATTTCTAATAACTCAGAAAATAATTAATTTTTTAAATTAAAATTGTCTGATCATAATCCGAAAGAGTTGTGGGTTATTCTGTTTTTTGAGTTGTAAAAATATCTTTTTCTGTTCCCAAGATATAAAGATACTTTTTTCCTTCCTTGATATTTCCTTCAAAGATTAGGGCTGATAGAAAATTTCAAATAACTCATTTAATAATTTTTTTTATATTCCCTTCCTTTATATTCCCTTCCAAGATTTGGGACTGATAACATTTTTTAAATAACTCAGAAAATATATCTTTTTAATTAAAATTGAATCTAATAACTCAGAAAATAATTAATTTTTTAAATTAAAATTGTCTGATCATAAGTTGAAAGAGTTCTGGATATTTCTGTTTTTTGAATTGTAAAAATATCTCTTTCTGTTCCAAAGATATAATGTGTTAAAGATACTTTCTTCTTTCCTTGATATTTCTTTCAAAGATTAGGACTGATAGAAAATTTCTAATAACTCAGAAAATAATTATTTTTTTTAATTAAAGTTGTCTGATCATAATCCGAAAGAGTTGTGGATTATTCGTTTTTTGACATGTAAAAATATGTCTTTCTGTTCCCAAGATATAATGTGTTAAAGTTTGATATTCCCTTCCAAGATTTAGGGTTGAGAGAAAATTTCAAATAACTCAGAAAATACTTTGTTTTTAAATTAAAATTGTCTGATCATAATTTGAAAGTTGTGGATATTTCTGTTTTTTAAATTGTAAAAATATCTCTGTCTGTTCCAAAGATATAATGTGTTAAAGATACTTTTTTCCTTCCTTGATATTTCCTTCAAAGATTAGGGCTGATAGAAAATTTCTAATAACTCAGAAAATAATAATTTTTTTTAATTAAAATTGTCTGGTCATAATATGAAAGAGTCGTGGATTATTCTGTTTTTTGAATTGTAAAAATATCTCTTTCTGTTCCAAAGATATAATGTGTTAAAGATACTTTTTTCCTTCCTTGATATTTCCTTCAAAGATTAGGGGTGATAGAAAATTTCTAATAACTCATTTAATAATTAATTTTATTTATTAAAATTTTCCGATCACACTCTGAAAGCGTTGTGGATTATTCTGTTTTTTGAGTTGTAAAAATATATATTTCTGTTCCCAAGATATAGTGTGTTAAAGTTTGATATTCCCTTCCAAGATTTGAGGTCCATAGAAAATTTCAAATAACTCAGAAAATAGTTTTTTTAATTAAAATTGTCTAACCATAATTTGAAAGAGTTGTGGATTATTCTGTTTTTTAAATTGTAAAAGTATATCTTTCTGTTCCCAAGATATAGTGTGTTAAAGTTTGATATTCCCTTCCAAGATTTGGGCTGATTTCAAATAACATTAATTTATTTTTTTTACTAAAATTTTCCGATTAGACTCTGGAAGAGTTGTGGATTATTCTGTTTTTGAATTGTAAAAATATCTCTGTCTGTTCCAAAGATATAATATGTTAAAGATACTTTTTTCCTTCCTTGATATTTCCTTCAAAGATTAGGGATGATAGAAAATTTCTAATAACTATGATAGAAAATAATTTTTTTTTTAATTAAAATTGTTTGATCATAATCTGAAAGAGTTGTGGATTATTCTGTTTTTTGAATTGTAAAAGTGTATCTTTCTGTTCCCAAGATATAGTGTGTTAAAGTTTGATATTCCCTTTGAAGATTTGGGGCTGATAGAAAATTTCAAATAACTCAGAAATTTTTTTTTTAATTAAAATTGTCTGACCATAATTTCAAAGGTTGTGGATTATTATTCTGTTGTTTAAGTTGTAAAAATATCTCTTTCTGTTCCAAAGATATAATGCGTTAAAGTTTGATATACCCTTCCAAGATTTGGACTGAAAATTTCAAATAACTCAGAAAGTAATTAATTTTTTTTATTAAAATCTTCCGAACTCTTTGATAGAGTTGTTTATTATTCTGTTTTTTGAATTGTGAAGATATCTCTTTTTGTTCCAAAGATATACGTTAAAGTTTGATATTCCGTTCAAAGATTTGGAACTGATAGAAAATTTCTAATAATTCAGAAAATAATTTAGTTTCCAGGTGATCGTATTTTTCTGGTACACTTCGATGCATTAAAGTTGTTATTATATTAAAGCTGTGTGTAATTCCGGTTTAAATTCTTAAAATGTTTTCGTTTTTCTTTTTTCGCGATCTTGAGTGGTAGTATTTTCTTTGTTTGTTCACTGAGAATTCTTGAGGCGGCCTTGCGTTATAACCTAATATTTTTACTCAAGTTTTTAAACAATTATTATATAATGAGTTCAATTATTATTTGTACTTAATGAAGAAAATTTTAAAAAAAATTTATTACTTTAAAAAAAAATCTTTACTTTATCTGCTTTTGCATCAGATTCGGCTGAAGGTGGATTTTCTAAAAAACCGAAACCGGTACGTAAATATAAATCTAATAAACTAAGTAAAAGAAGTTTCTGGCTTTTTCATCTTCACTGAACAGTTAATGTTTGCAAGCTACCAACCCCACAATTAAATATGAGGCAAATTTTATGCAATTGTCAAAATATTACTATAGAATTATAGAACATTGAAACAGAACTAACATTTTGCGCATTAAAATATTCGTCTGCAAAGATATATTGCTGGGGGAATGTTTTTATACAACAGTGCGCAGGGCCAGCACAAACTTTTAAATAAATTTTCGCTTCAACTTTCTTAGACATCAGTCCGATAATTTCTCAGAAATAGAACTCACATATCTACCAGTAAACTCCGAATTAAATCATTGAAATTATTGAAGAAAAAGAATGGATTAATGAACAAGATTCACTTTTCGAATTTCATTTATAGCTACTTAACTGCTACTACTCAGTAAAATATCCGTGGCTCAAAAATATGTTTAGGTTCTCAGTAAACAGGATAACAAACAAATAATTTAGTTCAGTATCATCAAAATTCCACTCTCCTTCAATTTCTTACTAATTAATTGTTTTTTAATTTGAAAAATCTTTTTGCTCTCTGCTTAATAGTAGTGAAGAAATAAACGCTGTCAATAAAGATTAGAAGCTTCCAAGTCAAGCAGATTGGGATCTCGCCAGCAAATTGTTATTATTTTGTGTTAATTCAGCTATCAATGTTTCCAAAATTTTGAACTTTCAAGACGAACTTATTATAATATTGTCTACGCCTTCATTCATTTTGGTTATGGCAGATTACATCTCTTCCTCCATCTTCTTCTTCATCTCCGCTTCTAAAGGGAGTTGGTTTAATGTTGAATTTCAATTTAATATTCGTGACTTTTCTTGAATGTTTCTATAATTTTAATTCTGTCATGATAACCAGTTTCTAAAAGCTTATTACTCGATTGAAGCTTTAATATCTTTTGTCCGATTTAATTTTGATATGTTTTCTTTTACTTTCCTCTCTAAACTTGTGTTAATTATTTAATAGCGGCCACCAATTTAGATTTTATGGTGTACTATTCATTGACAGTTTCGATATCTCAACCGTATCATAGAATCACAATATTGAAGCCATCCCTTATTTTGAATGACTTTTGCGATTTATTTTCTATAACAAGAACAGCACTGAACAAAAAAGCACCAATTTCCTGTTTGAATTCAGTCATGACGACTTAATACACAAAATGCAGAAATTGTTCAAAGTTGTGGATTCTACGATATTTAATTATTTACAAAGCAAAGCAGTTCTTTTTTCTTATCTTATAAATTCTTGTCCTTCGCTACTACACCATTCTGGAAACTTAATACTAAAACTAATTCGACACTTGTAGACAAGAAAATGTTAATTGCCTGCTATAAAATCCAGTTGCGAAGAAAAATAAAATACGTTAAGCTGATAGATTATTTTAAGTAAAACAAATATAATACGGAAATTAAAGTAGACAAAGTAAAAAAAAACAGATTGGATGTTGCATAAAATAAATAAATTACAATTAAGTTCTTCTACATTTTAATTAATATCAAATTAATGATATTAATTTTTGAATGCAGAATTAGAAATTATTATGGCTTAAAAATTGCCACTCTCGGCTGAGGTAACCTGCATATTGTTTTATTTTTCACATTTAGAAAAGAATAGAAATTTATTGGCAGAGCCAATTAGAGTTTCTTAACCTAACCTAGATTCCACTCAATCATAAAATAATGTTATTCCGCTTTTCTTTAACTTTAAATGAAGTGCTATAATAAGCATAAATTGTATTAATTTCACCAGCAAATGGGGCGTAGAATCTTAAAAACGACGGAGATAAATTTAAACTTAGGTACCTACTTTTACATAACGGTATTGGCTAATACTAAAGATATTCCTTCAATCGTTGTTCGAGAAACTGATTCTGCATCTTAAAGTATTATCATTCATAATATAATGGTCTAAAAGTCTAAAGTATTAATAAATTATTATGATTTTGAAACTTGAATATAATTTGTAATTAATTAATATTCAGAAAGCAAACCAACCGCAAATTGCTTTCTTTCGGTCATTACAAACCCACCAATCGGTTTCAATCCAATTATATTAATGCAGCGAACAATTTAATCAACAAGATTCGATTAATCTGACAATGCAAGTAAAGACCGTACGAAATGAAATGCAGCTTTATATTTCGACATTTCAGTTACTTCGAATAACATGTGCTCGTGCCTGATGAAGTGTGCAATTCCGAAACGTGTAAGCCACTTGGCTCTCCAACGCGGCAGATGTGTTGCAAATAAATTGGCAGATCAGCACCTTCTAACCGACCATACCACCTCAACCATGGCTGTACCCGTTAATTGCGAACCATTGTCTACATGATTAATAGGTGATTGTCGCTCATTATGCACACTAATTAACCATTGAAATAATCGCTGTTAAATATTTATATGAAACGGCGCATTGCTTTCTAAACATTTACCGTAACCGTACCGGCGCAGATTACTGGGGTCATTTTTTCTAACGTCTCAATCAGTTTTGTTTACGTCTAATTAGAATACATGACAATGATTTGTTGACCTTGTAGACTAGATATTGTAGCAGCCTGAAGGATCATCATAAATTAGTATTACGCATATTTATAGACAATAACTAAATTCTTGATTATATAAATACATGAGCATCTGAAAGAACGAGCTCGCCAGGTGTAAAAATAAAACATTTTGGCAGGTCAAAGTAACAGCCTTCTACCAGCTTTGATCATGCGATAGTTCCCTATGCCCGCAAGTTAGCTATGATGAGCAAATGCTCATTTTTATATCTTAAAACGAATTTATTGAATTATCTCAATCGAGTTCCCACACCTAAATCTCTAAACCCTGCAAATATCACCCACGCTAATGTTCGCGTTCCCCAGACGATGCCGACAAATAAATAAATTAACAAGATTAGCTCGTTTATTAGTATGAAATATAAATTAAGACAAGAATCCATTTATAAGGTAATGTTGTTCCTTATCCATTAACTTAAGCTTTACAGTGGCATTTCCTCTTGTAATTCAAACAGTAGCTTCCGAACGTCTAATTCGTCGTGAATAGTATAAATTAAGTCCTATTAAGCGAACAATGCGCCATAAGAATCAAATTAACCGTATGTGGGAATGAGAGGCGACAAAAGATCAGGCGAGAGCTTTGCTTTCGTATTAGAGGACGTGCGAGATGGAATCGCGCCGCACAGCAAAGATGAATGAGTGTGCAGAGTGCGCCCGTTGTGCAATTTTACAGAGCGCCGTTTTGCCGGACCGTGTCCTGCCGCGAACATCGACAAAAGCCAATTACACAATGGCCGGCGCAATGGACTTTTAACGGGTATGCAAATGTCGCCGTTAATAAGTTAATCGCTTGGTCGCTATGTGGAATTGTGGGTAATTAACGTCTGCGGTAAAGTGGACGACTTCGCCGCTCATAGCACGCCACAAGGTGAGCTGAACAAATGGGGTTTATCGTCTGTAGAATGCAAAACGAACGACTGCTGGATTAGATGCTCGACCTCACAGCTTGAATTCATTATAATATGTAAATTCCTAAAATCTACAAACCAATATGTAGATTTTAGGAGTCTTCAAATTAGTTTGTCATTTCATGTAAAAAAAATTCTGGATCTGCTATGAGTTCCACTTTTTCTTTTCCAAACCTTGTTAAACTCCTAAAACAACGCCTTCTTAATATATTTATTTATCCTGAAGATGAGCTATCTAAACAAACCTGAACTTTGATATTCAATAATATACATATAAGG
>JAWQRJ010003179.1:0-12409 GCA_033557515.1 Diorygopyx duplodentatus | reverse complement strand
ATTGGTGAGGTAGATAAATAAAAAATATAATTTATATAATATAATTATTATATTTGATTTCCAATCAAAATACCTAAATAAAATTTTAGTATAAATAATTACAATAATTTTCTTTATTAGATTTATAGTTTTTTTAATTACAATAATAATAATAATTTTATCCTCAATTTTATCTAAAAAAAGATATATTGACCGAGAAAAAAGATCCCCATTCGAATGTGGGTTTGACCCTAAAAGATCTTCCCGAATACCTTTTTCTTTACAATTCTTTCTTATTGCAGTAATTTTTTTAATTTTTGATGTTGAAATTACTTTACTAATCCCAATAATTATTACCATAAAAATTTCAAATATTATAAATTATTTCATAATCATAAGATTCTTTTTATTAATCCTTCTTTTAGGGCTATATCATGAATGAAACCAAGGGGCCTTAAATTGAACAAATTAATAAAATAGGGTAATAGTTTAAAAAACATTTAATTTGCATTTAAAAAATATTGATTAATTCAATTTACCTTAATATAACTAAAAATAAGAAACAAATTATTGTATTTAGTTTCGACCTAAAAATTTGATGAAAAATCATCCTTATTTATATATTAATTGAAGCCAAAAAAGAGGCATATCATTGTTAATGATAACTACTAGAATTTTATTCTCAATTAAAAAGATATAAAATTTAAGAATAAGCTTCTAACTTAATTCTTTAGCAGTGAAATTCTGTTAATATCTTTATTTTATTTATATAATTTAATTAAAATATTACATTTTCATTGTAAAAATAGAATTTTTTTTTCTTATAAATAATATATATATATATATATATATTTAAAAATAATTTTTATTACCTTAATATCTTCAATATTATGCTCTCTATACTTAAGCTATTTAAATATAATATAATTAATATAAAAATAAGTCATAAAACTAATAATAATAAAAAAATTTTTAAATTATTATTATATAAAATTTGAAAAAATAAAGAAAAATTTTTAATATTTTTATAAATATTTTGAGAGCCTAAAAATTCTGATCAACCTTGATCTAAATTTTTATAAGCTAAATTTCCAATTATTAATGGATAATAATTAACACCAAAAGTTGATAAATATGGTATATTTCATATAGAAGAAAAAAAAAAACTAAATTTTAAATTTTCTAATGAATTTAAAGAATAAGATAAAGGAAACTTAGATAATTCGTATCCTATAATACCCCCAATCAATGTAACTAATAAAGCTATTAATTTTATAATTAAAGGCAAACAAATAAAATAAGGAACTGGAAATAATAATCATATTAATAATCTACCCCCAAAAATAACAAACCTAATTAATCCTCTTATACCCTTTAATATAATCTTACTATTATCAGAAATTATATTAATAGAAAAATAATTAAAATCTCCAATAATAGTATAATAAATTAAACGAAATGTATAAGCAACTGTTAACCCAGTAGAAATAAAAAAAATAATATAAATATAAATATTTAAATAATTTATAGATAAAACCTCCAAAATTAAATCCTTAGAATAAAATCCAGATAAAAATGGTAAGCCACATAAAGCTATATTAGAAATAATAAAAAAAGAACAAGTTAAAGGTATTAAATTAATTAATCCCCCTATAAATCGAATATCTTGGCAATTCCCTATACTATGAATTATAGCCCCTGCACATATAAATAATAAAGCTTTAAATAAAGCATGGGTTAATAAATGAAAAAATGCTAAATTATATTCTCCTAAAGCTAAAATTCTTATTATTAAACCTAATTGACTTAAAGTAGATAAAGCAATAATTTTTTTCAAATCAAATTCAAAATTTGCCCCTAACCCAGCTATAAATATAGTTATACTACCAATAAATAATAAAAATATTATTACCTTATAATCAAAAGCTATATTAAATCGAATTAGCAAATAAACCCCAGCAGTTACTAAAGTTGAAGAATGTACTAATGAAGATACGGGGGTTGGGGCTGCTATAGCAGCAGGTAACCATGATGAAAATGGGATTTGTGCAGATTTTGTTATAGCAGCTAATAAAATTAATATAACAATAATATTTAAATTATCTTGATTAAGATAATTTATATAAAAATAATAATTAAATCCCCCATAATTTATTATTCAAGCAATTGCTAACAATAAAGCTACATCCCCAATCCGATTACTTAAAGCAGTAATTATACCAGCATTATAAGATTTAATATTTTGATAATAAATAACTAAACAATAAGATACTAATCCTAATCCATCTCAACCTAATAAAATTCTAATTAAATTAGGCCTAATAATTAATAATATTATGGATAAAACAAATATAGATACTAATATAATAAAACGATTTATATTTAAATCCCCCTCCATATACTCTTCTCTATAATAAATTACTATTGAAGAAATAAATAATACAAAACTTATAAATAACAAAGATATTCAATCCAATAAAATTGTTATTAAAATTATACAAGAATTAATTCTTAAAATATCAAATTCTAAAAATAATCTATAATCTAAAATTATAAAATTTAATCTCAACAAAAATCTAATAATGCTAAAAAATAAAAAAAAATAATAATAAATTTTACAAATTGAAATTATTCAAGATATCTTTTAATATATCATTGATTCCACAAATCAATATTTTAAATTTAAACTACTTAAATAAACCCATAATGAAATATATTCACTTTTTAAAATTAATAAATTTAAAGGCATTCAATGTAAAAATAAAAGTAAATATTCACGAATATAGCCATTTGAAAAAGAATATAAACCTGAAAATAACTTACCATGTTGAGTATATGAATATAAATATAAAGAATAAACAGCTCTAAAAAATGATATAAATATTAATATAAATATACATAACCTATTTCACCTAATTAATCTATTAATCAATATAATTTCTCCTAATAAATTTAAAGAAGGGGGCGCAGCTATATTTGAGCTATTCAACAAAAATCATCATAATCTTATAGATGGCATTAAATTAATTAATCCTTTATTTAAATATAAACTTCGACTTAATAATCGTTCATATCTAATATTAGCTAAACAAAATAACCCTGAAGAACATAACCCATGAGCTAATATTATTACTAAAGATCCACATATCCCTCAATAAGTTATAGTTATAATACCTCTTAATACCAACCCTATATGCACAACAGAAGAATAAGCAATTAAAGCTTTAATATCTACTTGACGTAAACAAATCAATGATACTAATACTCCCCCTAATATACTAATAATAATAAAAATAAAATTAATTTTAATTCCAACCCTCATAAAAATTCTTATTAATCGTATTAAACCATACCCCCCTAATTTTAATATAACCCCCGCTAAAATTATGGAACCAGAAACAGGGGCCTCTACATGAGCTTTAGGTAATCATAAATGAACTAAATATATTGGTATTTTTATAAAAAATACTATATTTATACATATATATAAATAAAATCTATCAACTATATTTAACATATAAAAATAATCTAAACTATGAAATATATCATAAAAATAAAAAATTGAAATTATTATTGGCAAAGAAGCTAATAAAGTATAAAATAATAAGTAAACTCCTGCCTGTACCCGTTCAGGTTGATACCCTCAACCAATAATTAAAATTAATGTCGGAATTAGTCTTATTTCAAAAAATATATAAAATACAAATAAATTTATTGAACTAAAAGTAAAAAATAAAGAAATTAATAAAATTAATACAACTAATATAAATAACCCATAATAATAATTTTTATAATAAATTCTTTCTCTGGCTAATAATATTAAAGAACAAATTCAAAATCTTAATAATATTATTATAAAAGAAAGTAAATCACAACCTAAAAAATAACTAATATTTTTATAAATATAATTATAACTAAATCTTATTAAAAATATTAATGATATTAATATATATATATATTGATTTAACCAATACCCCTTATATTTAAAACATAATGGAATTATAAATAATAATATAAAACAAAACTTTATCATAAAATATTAAATGTTTGAAAATAATCATTACCATGTGTTCGAATTATCGAAACTAAAATAGAAAGACCTAAAGCCCCCTCACAAACTCTTATTGTTAAAAAAATTATACCAAAAAAAAATTCAAAATTAAAATAACTTAAATATAAGAACATATTAAAATATAACCTTAAAATAATAAATTCTAATCTTAATAATATTAATAATAAATGTTTACGCTTAATAGAAAAAGAAATTAACCCTATAAAATATATAATTATAGAAAAATTTAAACAAAATATTAACATTAAAAGTTTTAATAATTTATAATAAAATATTGGTCTTGTAAATCAAAAAAAAAGAATTCTTTTTAAAACTTCAGAGAAAAAAAAATCTTTTATCCTTAATCTCCAAAATTAAAATTTTATATTAAACTATTCTCTGATATTTTATTATTATTAATAACTCTATCTTTATTAATATCAATATTTATAGTTACCTTAAAACATCCACTATCTATAGGAATTACATTACTAATTCAAACAACAACAATTTCTCTAACAATAGGATTTTTTAATATAAATTACTGATATTCATATATTTTATTTTTAATTATAGTTAGAGGTATACTAGTACTATTTATTTATATAACTAGTATTGCATCTAATGAAATATTTTTTCCTTCAATTAAATTAATCCTAATTAGATTACTAATTAGAATAATTATATTTATTATTTATATAAATTTAGATACTTATTATATAATTATTAATAATATATATGAAACTTCTAATAAAAATAATTTTACTTTATCTTTAAACAAATATTTAAATTTCCCAAATAATATAATTAATTATATATTAATTATTTATCTACTTATTACTTTACTTGCAGTAGTAAAAATTACAAACTTTAAAATAGGAAGTTTACGCCAATTAACCTAACTAACCTAACATTATCTAAATGAAAATTCCTTTACGAAAAATATCCCCTATATTAAAAATTATAAATAACTCATTAATTGATTTACCTACCCCATCGAATATTAGAACTTGATGAAATTTCGGTTCATTGTTGGGATTATGCTTAATTATTCAAATCTTAACAGGAATCTTTCTTGCAATACACTATATCTCAGACATTTCTATAGCTTTTAATAGAGTAGTACATATTTGTCGAGATGTAAATTATGGGTGAATAATCCGAACTTTACATGCTAATGGTGCAAGATTTTTTTTTATTTGCTTGTATATACATGTAGGTCGAGGATTATATTATAGATCTTATAATTTAAATTTAACTTGAATAATAGGAGTATTAATTTTATTTCTAATAATAGCAACCGCCTTTTTAGGATATGTTCTTCCGTGGGGGCAAATATCATTTTGAGGGGCAACAGTTATTACCAACCTATTATCAGCAATTCCATATATAGGAAATATAATTGTACAATGATTATGGGGAGGATTTGCTGTTGATAACGCAACTTTAACTCGATTTTTTACATTACATTTTTTATTACCTTTTATTATTACAGCTATAGTAATAATCCATTTATTATTCCTCCATCAAACAGGGTCTAATAACCCTTTAGGAACAAATAGAAATATTGATAAATCATCATTCCACCCATACTTTTCATTAAAAGATTCAATTGGATTTATTACTATAACTATATTATTATTAATTCTAGTATTAACAAATCCGTATATATTAGGAGATCCTGATAATTTTATTCCAGCTAATCCCCTAGTCACCCCAATTCATATCCAACCAGAATGATATTTTTTATTTGCTTATGCAATTTTACGATCTATTCCTAATAAATTAGGGGGGGTATTAGCTCTTGTTATATCAATTATAATCTTATTTCTTATACCATTTATAAATAATAAAATAATACAAAGAATACAATTTTATCCTATAAATAAAATCTTATTTTGATTTTTTCTTAATGTTGTAATTCTATTAACATGAATTGGAGCCCGACCTGTTGAAGATCCATATATTATAATTGGACAATTACTAACTATTATTTATTTTTTTTATTATTCATTAAATAGTATTTTATCAAAAATTTGAGATATTATTATTTTTAAAAATTAAAATTAATGAACTTGTAATAAGTATATACTTTGAAAGTATAATAAAGAACTTTAAAAGTTCTATTAATTTTTTTTTTGGTACTAAAATTAATTAACTATAATAAAATAATAAATAAAAATAATTTTAAACCAAAAAAAAAAAATAAATAATTTAAAGAAATAGGTAAAAATCTCTTCCAACACAAATATATTAACTTATCGTATCGATACCGAGGTAAAGTTCCTCGAACCCAAACTCATAAAAATGATATAAATACTAACTTCAAGAAAAAAAATACTCTTATTAAATTTCCTCCTAAAAATAATATACAACATAATATTCTTATAAATAAAATCCTTGAATACTCAGCTAAAAAAATTAAAGCAAACCCCCCTCTTCTATACTCAACATTAAACCCTGAAACTAATTCTGACTCCCCTTCTGCAAAATCAAAAGGAGTTCGATTAGTTTCAGCTAATCTAGAAATAAATCAAACTATACATAAAGGTAAACATAAAAATAATAATCAAATATATTCCTGATATAATATAAAATCTATTATATTTAATCTAAAAATTAAATACAAAAAAGAAATTAAAATTAAAGCCAACCTTACTTCATAAGAAATAGTTTGAGCAATAGCTCGTAACCCCCCTAATAATGAATAATTAGAATTAGAGGATCAACCAGCAATTATAATTGTATAAACCCCTAACCTAGAACAACATAAAAAAAATAATATCCCTAAATTAAAATTAAATAAAATAGTTAAAAAAGGTATACATAATCATAAAATTAAAGATAAAAATAAACTAAAAATAGGAGTTATATAATAAATTATAATATTTGATATAAAAGGAAAAGTCTGCTCCTTAGAAAACAATTTAATTGCATCACTAAATGGCTGTAAAATCCCTATATACCCAACTTTATTAGGACCTTTACGAATTTGAATATAACCCAAAACTTTACGTTCCATTAATGTAAGAAAAGCTACCCCCACTAAAACTAAAATAACTAAAATTAACCTTGAAATTAAACTTAAAATTATATCTTTTATAAAAATTATTACTTGTATAAATCCAATTAATTATACATATTTAAATTCTAAATTTAAAACACTAATCTGCCAAAGTAATTTTTATTTAATTAATAATATTCTTAAATAAATAAATATTTATAAATATTTGGTCCTTTCGTACTAAAATACTTTATCTTTTTAGAGATAGAAACCAACCTGGCTCACGCCGGTTTAAACTCAGATCATGTAAAATTTTAAAGGTCGAACAGACCTAACCTTAATAGCTTCTACACCATAAGTTAATTTTAATCCAACATCGAGGTCGCAAACTTTTTTTTCGATAAGAACTCTCAAAAAAAATAACGCTGTTATCCCTAAGGTAATTTAATCTTATAATCATATAATAATGGATCATTAATTCATATATAAATGTTATTTAATTAAAAAAAGTTCATTTAATTTTTCAATCACCCCAACTAAATACTAATATAATTTAATTAAACAAAGATACTTAATATTTTTAAATAAAAAAAATTAGTATAAAACTCTATAGGGTCTTCTCGTCTTCTAAATTTATTTAAGCTTTTTTACTTAAAAATAAAATTCTAATTTAAATTAAATTGAGACAGAATTTTTCTCGTCCAACCATTCATACCAGTTCTCAATTAAAAAACTAATTATTATGCTACCTTTGCACGGTTAAAATACCGCAGCCATTTAAATAATTCATAGGGCAGGTCAGACTTTAAATTATAATCAAAAAGACATGTTTTTAATAAACAGGCGAAAAAAATATTTGCCGAATTCCTTAACTTAACCTTAAATAAATAAATTAAATTTACATTAAAATTATACTAATTTTATCATTATTACATAAATTATATTATTTAATAAATAATTTTAATAAAAAATTTAAAATTATATAAAAATTTAATTAATTATAAAATTTGTTATAACACACTATTAATGAAAAAAACTTCTAATTCTACTAATTTTAATTACTTAATTCTAAATTTATAAATTTTTTATTTTAAAGCTTATCCCTTAAAATATTAATTAATTATATTAATATAAAATATTAAATTATCTTAATTCATAATAATTAACTAAATTAAATTTATTTCTTAAAAAACTAGATATATTTAAAAACGACTAACATTTCATTACTAAAAAATTATTTTAAATATTTATTTTACAATAAAATTTATAACCTTTTAACTCTTTTAAATTCGAGAAAATTAAACTAAATAATTATTATTTAATAAACCCTGATACACAAGGTACAAAAACTAAATTTTTCTTTAAAACATTTAAAATATTTCAAATTATTTCAATATTCAATCACTTTACATATGAACTATAATTATAATAATTTTATCTTAAATAATAAATAAATATAAAAATATTTTCTTTAAACTATATTTTAAAAATTAATAAAATAAATTATTAAATTCAAATTAAATTGATTCACACAATTTATCTTCTTAATGTAAATAAGATACTTTTAAAAGCTTTAATTTGTAAACTAACTAGATTCACCTTCCGGTACATCTACTATGTTACGACTTATTTCATTTTAAATTTCAATGAAAGTGACGGGCGATATGTACATATTTTAGAGCTTAAATCATCTATTTTAACTAAAATAAATTACTATCAAATCCACTTTATATAAAAATTTTAATTAATATAACCATTTAAATAATTTTATTGTAACCCACCTCTTCTTAATTATAAGCTATATCTTGATCTGATTTAATTTATAAATTATAACTTATGAATATTTATACTTTTAAAAGACATTCAAACTACGACGATATACAAACTAATATAAATTAAGTACAATTAAACGTGGAATATCAATTATAGGGCAGGTTCCTCTGAAAAGACTAAAATACCGCCAAATTTTTTAAGAACATAATTAATACTAATCTAATTTTTTTTCTTTACTATTATTTCTTATAATAGGGTATCTAATCCTAGTTTAATATTGAAATTTCATAACCTCATAATATTTATTATTTAATTTTATTAAAACTTATAATTTCACTTATTAAATTTTACTTTAAATTAATACATTAAAACTTATTAATTATAATATTTTAAAAATTTAACTGTACATAATAGCAGATAACTGTATTATAATAACAGATATATTACTACCTTCTGAATTTACAACTTTATTATTTGACATTACTAACTGATACACTAATATAGCTATTAAAGAAACAATTTCCATAGCCACACAAATCATTAATAATCACTTAAACAATAACACACATGCTAATAACTTATAAAATTTTTAACTGAGATAGGAACAGAGATAAGAAAAAGAACAACGTGGTCATTAGTGGAATGACAATGAATGTGGATAACCCGGACAATTTAAAACAAACAATGGAAGACTGTATTAAAACTAAACTGGAAGCTGATATTAAGATTGGAACTGCAAGTAAAATAGTACTAAAAACATGTCTTATACATAGAGGTCGAAAAGGAAAAAGATAAAGAAGAAGTTATTAGAAATAAAGTAAAACTAAAGGAGTAAAGAAAGATAAGAGACAGAGCTAAGGATGGGAGAGAGAAGGGGAAGATGGTGAAGATTGGATACAACAAAATCATAATTGAAGGGGAAGAATGGAGATGGAATAAGAATAAAGAAGAACTAGAAAAAAACAAGCCAAGAGACTAGCAGTAATAATGTCCGAAAGGAAAGAAATACTCAAG
Organism: Diorygopyx duplodentatus; assembly: GCA_033557515.1. Lineage (NCBI taxonomy): Eukaryota > Metazoa > Arthropoda > Insecta > Coleoptera > Scarabaeidae > Diorygopyx > Diorygopyx duplodentatus. Next base: position 2,588 of record JAWQRJ010003179.1, on the reverse strand, counting down.
GAAGCGATCCAACACGAAAATGGAAATAATGATTGATGAAAGTAGCCTAGATGTAAATAGACAACATATAAGAAAAAATCAAATAAACACAAAGAGAAGACTAAAAAAGAGAAAACTTAAAAATGATGAAACTAGGATTGTTACATGGGACGTTAGAACACTGCTAAAACGAGAAAAAAATGCAAGAAGTAGCGGTCGAATTGAAGAGATACAATATAGACATAGCTGGAATTCAAGAAACGAGAGGGAAAGGCCAAGGAGTAATAGGGAAAGAACAGTTTACGCTTAAATATTCAGATGATATAAAACAAGGTCAACATGGCGTAGCGTTTATAACACAGAGGAAAGCTAGAGACAAATACTGGATTTCAAACCAATATCAGAAAGAATAATATAAGGATCGAAACGAAACCTTTTAATATATCACCGTTTAAAATCTGTGTTAACGGCCACCTGTCTAAAGACAGTTTCAAAGTTTCCCCAATTCACTATAAGGAAATTCCCATATACGAAAATCCGTTATTTACGGCCACCCTCATAAAACGACCTCGGCCAAATAAACCCAAAACTATCTTCACAGAAATTTACCTGCCGATATCGGCCGGTATTATTCGGTCTTCTTCGAAACGTTCTTTGGGTTACTCGATTAGTTTAAAGTTGTCTCCGTTCGAAAGGTTCTTAATTAAGTATGTCGCTAAAAAGGAAACGTTTGTCGCTAAAAGACAAAATAAATATAATCGCGGAAAGTGAAAAGTACGTGTTAAGTTCGCGAAAGTTGGCCGAAAAATATGGGGTTGGCAAAACACAAATTAACGATATTATGAAAAATAAAGGTGACTTAAAAAAGATGGTTGAGGAAGGTGTTAACTTGGAGCAAAAACGAAAATTTCCGAAGTCATTTCAGAAATAAAGCAATTCCAATAATCTCTTTCCTACAATTCGTAACAAAATTGTGGATTATAAATCTACTTTATCTAGTATGAGCGAAGTGTGTACAAAATTAAGAGACATACAGAATTATTTATTGTGCAAATAACAATGGTGAAATTTTTATGGATGTTTCTCGAATTTTATGGACATGCGAAGCTGTAGTTTTTAAATCGAAGCTAAACAATTTAAAGCAAACAAAGATTGAAACATACTTTAAAAAAGCTTAACAAATTATTGTGTATTTATATAATATTTACTTTAATTAATAAAATAAAGAAAAAAATCTTAAAAACCAATTATGTATTTTATATGCACCAACTGAAAATGCAGAACGAGAAGAAAAAGAAAGTTTCTATGGAAAAATGGAAGATGAGATAGGAAAAATACGGAAGGAAGATACGTTTATAATGATAGGAGACTTCAACGCCCAGATAGGAAAAGAGGAAATTATAAATCCAGTAACCGGCAAAGAGACAATAAATGAAAAACCAACAACAACGGAGAAAGACTTTGCGAACTGGCAATAAGAACAAATATGATAATCAGTAGCACTAAATTTAAGCATCCCAATCACCATAAAATAACATGGAAATCACCGAACCAAAAACACACTCTTCACAAATAGATCACGTATTAATCAACAAACAAAAACAATCATCAATAAAAGATGTAAGAACATATAGAGGAGTATATCCGATCATTTCTTGGTAATCGCCACCGTCAAACAAAAGATTAAAAAGCAATAAAAAACAAAAATGTGCAAGCTAAATGGGATGTAAACAAACTCAAAGATGAAAACATAAAAAAAAAATATGAAGAAGAAATTGAAAGACAACTAGAGCTAGAACTGGAAAATAGCGACATAAAATGGACCAATATTAGAGAATGAAGAGAAAAAATACAACTTGGTAAAATAAAAAAAGAAAACAAAAAAGGATGGTACGATGAAGAATGCCACAAAATTCAAACAAACAAAATGAAAGCAATACTGCAATGGATTAAAACAAACAAAGATGAAGACCGGGAAGAATATGAGAGAATACGAAAAGACAGTAACAAAATCATAAGAAAACACAAGAGAGAATATATTGATAACCAAATAAAAAAGATACAGGAAGAAAAAGTAAACAGAAACTCCAAAAGATTTTACAAAAAAATCATCGAGCAAAATAAGTTATATAAAAGCAAAGTGGGAAGAACAAAAAATATAGAAGGAAGAACAGCGACGAAGGAAGAAGAATATACACAAGTCTGGATGGAATACTTCAAGGGACTGTTAAATGAACCAGGGGGACAACTTAATTATGAAATTACGACAGATGATGAAGAGGAAACAGAAATTAAGACCGAAGAACCGACAAGAGATGAAGTGGATGAAATCATTGATAAAATTGACTAGAACTGGAAAATAACGACATAAAATGGAACAGTGTTAAAGAATGCATAGAAAATACATCAAAAATACAACTTGGTAAAATGAGAAAAGAAAACAAAAAAGGATGGTACGATGAAGAATGCCACAAAATTCAAACGAACAAAAGAAAGCAAGACTGAAATGGATTAAAACAAACAAAGATGAAGACAGGGAAGAATATGAGATAATATGAAAAGACAGTAACAAAATCATAAGAAAATACAAGAGAGAATATATTGATATC
>JAWQRJ010003178.1:0-12410 GCA_033557515.1 Diorygopyx duplodentatus | reverse complement strand
GATGGTTATAATAAAGTACTTTTTTAAAAAATAAATTGTGTTAGCCGATAATTCTAACTGGCGCAGTCAGTAGGATATCTGCACAAATTAATGGAAATTAACAAAGGCTAACAAAAAATACTAAATGAAAGCAAAGAAGAAAATAATCATTATTTAGAATTGAATAATGTTTTGGAATCCTTAACAACAAGTAGGAAATTAATGAATGTCGATAAAAATCAACTATTACTTAAAATTCGAAACACCAGAGGATCAGTAAACTTTGTGGGGAGCATAATGAACTGAGGAAATTTAAACCACGATATGAGTAAACATGACTTAATATGAGGAAATTTGAACCACGAGGATACTGAAAGATACGATAAGCTATTGAGATTCTCAGAAAAAGACAAGAGAAAATAATTAGGAATCAACAAAAACAGATAACTATGGCACAAAAAACAATCAAGGCCGTGGACGAATTCCAGCAGAATGTAAATAATTTACAAAAGAATCAGCTGGTTATAAAATCCCGCATTCTACATCTAGAAGTTGCCTTACAAAATACTACTCTGTTTAGATTGGAAGCAAAAAGTAAAGTAGATATGTATGTTATGACATTCGCATTGATAAGCGCTATCACACCATAAACGCATTAATTGAATAGGTAATTATTGTCAAGACATTTGCTAAATTGGAAACATATCCAGCAATGTTAGATGCGGAAATATTACTTTTGGAATTATTGGAGATTGAACATAAAAGCAAACCTGAGAGTTTGCCTGTACTAGTGACAAATAATAATATTTATGCATTAGAAATTCCGTTAACTATAAAAGCATATCGAAATAATACAAACATTTTATAATATACTTTATAATCGAAATCCCTCCTTGTGAATCACAAACTTGGACAGATGAAAGAAAATCAAGAAAAATAATTATCTCCGCGAAGTAAATAAATAGCAAATGGAAACTCCCCGTGATCAATTGATTAAACACAAATATAAAATGGCAGACTGTACACATGAAGTGCAGATGAAGACATCACCAACAATAAAGAAAATCAGCAACAATGAGTGGATATTAATAACACAAAAGAAAGAACATCTTGAACTGACTTGTGATAAGGAGAAAGAAAGTCGAATCATCAAACAACCACATTCGATTTAGGTATACAGTAAACGGAACCACGAAATTCTACGCACACATTCTAAAGAACTGCATAAATCGTGCTTTACAAATTACTTTCTCTTTATGGGAGAAAGTAAAAGTACAGTAATTGTATTTAAATAATTAAATTATATAGCAGTTTTATTACACACCTGTATATTTTATTGCACATTATTATTCAATAGTAATAATGTGCATACTTACCAGTTTACCATTATATTAAACGAGATCCATGCGTAGATATATGTAGTTCTTTCTTTGCAATTGAAAATACCGTTTGGTTCTCCAGACTGAGCAGAATAAATCCTTTCCACCGCCTTCTGCCAACTGTATTACTTCAGAGAAATTTGATTGTTTTAGTCTACTATTCTTATACCAATCCTCCCACATGGCCGTTTATAGTGTCACAAAAAAATTGGTCCACAGAAGTGCCTTTTTTGGTTTGAGATTCAGTATCTTACATACCCTCAGGAACCGGTACCCACAATACAGTAACTTTACTGTTTGTACCCAGTTGGTTGAGATATCGTTTCCAGTTTCATACACATCTGCTTTCAAATCCTTGGAATTTATTCTTATTAGAGTTAGAGTTAGAAAATTTGTTTATGTAGAAAATTTGCTAATACTTTCCTGACAGGCGCTATATTTCTTGTAGTTACATCTCTGGTAGTTATCTCATTTATTGTCGACAAGATTCAATTTTATTTTTTTTTGTTAACAACCTAATTACCTACCATAGTGGCTTCCACTGCCACGTAAAATATTCCAGCTGTTTTAACAAAACGGGCACAAAAAGCAAGAAAATAAAACATACAAAACAATTTGTTCCGCATTGCGCGACCTGCTCGAATGTTTATACACTGCAAATGGGTTTCGTTGTGCCAGTGGAGGAGCGCCCCGATTATACTGTACAAATGTCGAAACCTTGTGCAGACCTTGTCATAAGTCCAGGTGATTAGTCACAGCAAACCGTTCAAACCACTGGTGTGGAAGTCCATAATCACCTCTGCGACGGATATGAATGTGCGGTCGCTTTTTTACTCTACTTCCTGTACGTGCCGGTATCGATTCGCCATAAAATATAGACGGATCCACCCACGTAGGGAAGCACGGAAGGGTCAAACGTGTCCACTTCAGTGGCGGGACGCTAAATGGTCCTATGGGTTTCTTTTTTTCTCTAGTTTTCCATCCTCGTTTCACGGCCACTAATTTGGAAACAATCTGTTACAATAGACTTTTAGACTGGGATTTATGGGGGAAACGAGCTGTTTGGTGGAATTTTCGCATTGTTCCCCAGTGACAACCTTTTTTTTTATTTCAGGGGAGTAAAAGCTTTACTGCGGCAATATTTGTGTGCTGTTGGTTTTATATATTTTCTTTCTTCAGTACCTATATCTATATCGTAAAGCTTCCTTATATGTTAATACTATGGTATTAATACTATTATATTCTAATGTATTAAACAAGCTAATCATGTATACATTTTTGGTCTCCAAAACGGCTTTAATTTGCAGGATTTCAAGCGTGAGGTGCGAAAAATTGATTCAGAGAGGTCTCAATTTTCAATACTCGACTTTAAAAACTCATTTTATTTGCTTTCTTGAGCATTGTGAAATAATAGTTTGCAGTAATGTGGGTTAGTTTGACCTTTGTGAATAATGCGGGTTGGTGAGTTAGTTTGACCTTTGACAGTTCTGCCAGTATCTATCTAATACGATAAAACGACCTAAAATTGTATGTTTAGTTGTATTTTATGATATCGATTAAAGAGTTCAATATTCCAGTGCAAAAAACCAATTTAGATAAGCCTCAAGTTTTGAGCAGTTTGCTGTAATGACGACCTTTAATGAGTTAGTTTGACCTTTGACAATATAGTGGCGCTTCCACTGTCTATCTAGTACGATGATATGGCAGCTTAAGGCAGCTTATTTTATGTACATAAAATGTTCAAGACATTAACATTAAAAGGCGAAAAAGAAATGAGGACACAAATAATATTACAAATAGCAGACAACAGAATATAACTCAAAATATAATATAACAGCCAGCTTTAAAATTAGCAACACAAATTGTAGCAAGCAAGTTAATACAAAAGACCATATTTATAAACTCTCTTGAGGGTGAACCGTGTAGTGTCATATAATACTGGTATTGGTGGACAGGATTGAGGAACATTTTTATTTTACTTCAAGAATAACAAAACTGTTTTAAATGGACACATTTTACCTATTAACCTAAATGACTATTTTATGTTCTATTTTATGTAATAAACTATTTAGTTTCCATTATAAAAATGTCTTCGAAGACTGTTGGAATACGCCTCTACTTTTATATACATTTATTAAACATATATTTGGCCAAAGTCACACCGTTTCGGAATTATTACAATTTTTTTTTACAAAAATGGCATTTTCTCAATGTATATCTATTAAATAATAACAATACTTATATCGATCTATTTTTAGTAGGGTTGGTTCATTCTCAAAATCTTTTATACATTTATAAGAAGCAAAGTATCTTCAACATTCAAACGAGGTAAAAACATGTGATGATTACACCAGTTGATTTCTTTAAACAACAACAAGAACCATGCCTGTAGAACTATGCACAACCCAGAAAGTGTGAAGTCTACATATATTAGAATGTGTTTACTGTAAAACTCCCAACGCTGTCTCTAAATGAAATTTTGGAACACGCGGTATATCAACTCATGGAGATCATGATTTTGCAGCACAAAATTTGATGATAAAAAAAAGCCCTGGAGATAAAACAAAATGTAACGAAACTCAAAATTTTGAACGGAAGGTTGGGTCTGTGAGGAAAAAAAATCTACAGCGGCTGAAGATGAGGACTTGGTGAATCACATAAGACAGCATTCTTTTGATTCAGTTCGAAATGCAGCAATTGAAACACGATTTCCAGCCTCTTCTACAACCGCACGTAGACGCGTTAAGGAATCTGACTTGAAGGGTAGAATAGCAGCAGGAAAAATTAAATTAAATGAAATGGGCAAACAGTCACGTTTATTGTTTGCCTTAAACCACATATATCGCGATTTAGATTATTGGAATAATGTCATATTTAGCGATGAAAAAACATTCCAATCCACATATAATGGGGCAATTCGAGTTTATCGTCCAGACAACACCAAATTTGACGAGCAGTACTTGCGAACAGCAAATCTTTTTACAGATTACAAATGTTTTCTCAGAAATGCTTTTACACACGAGTAGAATACGATACGTTATCTACGAATCTCTAAAATGAATAAAATAGAATACCGTAGAGTGTGTAATAAGCGTATTAGTCAACGGGAGTAGCTAAACCCTATTATTGAACAGTCGTGTTCAATAATAGCTTTATAGCAGATCTTTTTCCATTTCTTGAATAATTTTGATATAAAGATTCAAATCTGAAAAGAATAAAATAATTATTGATATATTATAACTCGAATTTTATTTTCTGTCCCTTGGAGATTCGACTTAGAGAAGTTCCACTGTATATATTTACTTTATTTGCAGTATGTGGTTTGCTCTTCGAATTATGCAAGCAGAAGAACTAAAAAATTTTTTTGTTAACTGTACAAAGTTTTATAAAAAAAACAAAGTACAAAGTTAAATACAGACAGCATTGGGAAAGATCGATTTACCAGGTGTGTAACAATAATACGAGTAATAAATAAATAAAAATATTTGTATCAAAATTAAGAATATTAAGCGTCAGTGAGACGAAAACAAAATGAAAAATTGCAGGTGCTCAATATATCTCGGGAAAGAAATTTCAGGAAAAAGTTTGATTGAAGTTTTGCTCATCAAGAAATGTATTTAAGTAATTGTTTTCGTCATTTGCTTTGGATGTCTATTCTTTGAAAACACGTTAATAAAAATTGATAATAATACAAGTTAAAACACAGTAATAAATTGTCAACATGGGTTACTTATTAAAAAAACAATTGGTTTAGTTGCATGCCTGTTATTTAAAAACACGTTAATATAACGACAAATTAAATATAACGACATTGCCTGATGAGTAAAGCTCGGCCTGCTGGGTATTTATTTTATACTGTAGATTAGTAAAGATATATTTTGGCAACAAAAAAGTATTAAACAGCAGATTAATAAAAATTCTATTCGAAGGAATCAGTGTAGGAATGTTGGTATAGTAGAAAGCAAATATTAATGTGAATTAATGTTTGATCAGTTTTGATCTATTTTCTTCCTATCATTAAACGTTGTTTAGTTCAATTTCACATAGTTACGCACGAGAGATAATTTATTATAAGAATAAATATTACGAAACCCTATCCTAGCAAGAAAATCTCCAAACTTTGTAATTACATAAGCCAATATATATTTATTATAACATAGCGATTACTATTATTTTTTTGTTCATTAGTGTGCAAAATAGTAATAGTGAATTAGAAATGTTAAATAAAATAATATATAAAATAAAATCATTTTGTCTATTAAATTATAAATATTTAGCGATTTTCAAAATGTGCAGTTTTCATTTGTTTAATATTTTAATTCTGGCATTTTATTTTAAAGGCCATCTTTATATAAATGCTGTTAAAATAAAAACCTAAGCAATGTATACAATTTTATTGATCTGTAAAATGTATAATGTTGGTACAAACGCTTATTCAGGCTGTACCGGTCATTAACATTTTTGTTTCGTCATTTATTATCATGACAACCAACTGTCATGATAATATCTTTAAAAAATAGTTTCAATATGATGAATTGCCCACAATGGTTTTTTTATCAACAACTAACAAATACCTCATAGAATGTTATACGCAAATGCATAGTTTAGTTGAAGCTTATAGCAATGTTTCGTGTAAATTTAAATAAAATCAAGTATCCAGTTTCTATTTTCATTAAATACGATGTCGTCTAAAGCTCCAAATTTAAAGAGCCACGTCAAAATTTCGTAGTGAAAACTATGTTGCAAGCATTGAATCGGAAGCCTTCGTTGCATTAAAAGAGTTTAGTCTTTTAAATTTGCGAATCCATCTGCCTTTACATTAGCTTCTGTTGGCAGAGAAACTGGAGATATTCCTTTTCTAACGGATTATTGTTAGCATTGAAAAATTTATATAATGTCAGTTTTTTTTAATTTTTATTACTCCTCGAATAGGCTAATTTGCTAAGCTATATCAAAATCTTACTATTAAAAACCCAAACCAAACGGTACGTTTGTGACTGAAGCAGTTGATTCAACATTCAACTAGGAAAATACTTCTAGAAGAGAGAAAGAATGAAACCATGCAGCTTTTATTTGAAACTTTTTTACCTAAAATGATTAGAAATGGTAGATGTGTGGACCACAGCATAACGGATAGACCAATGCCCAAAAATGGTACCATTAGTCTTAGAATGCCATAATTCATCCAGATATATCAAAATCCCACCGTCAAAATTTTGGTTCGAATGCATTACTTTCTCTTTATACTTTTGGGGTAAGAGAAAGTAAAAATCTTTCATTGGAAAAAAACAACCTGAAAGGAACATTTATTTTCTCTATTTTTTTTAACGTTTTTTACATTCAACGTGTGTCTACAAAGAAATTCGAAGCATCCTGTTGACTTCTTGTTGGAATACCTCTAAAACAAAAATGCGAAAATATGCCACCACTTTAGGTGAGGAATCTCAAAAACAGATAAGATGTTTTTAAAACATTGTTACGATTAGTATATAAGCTGCTGAAAGCATAATTGCTTCTTTACATAAATATTTTTCCAATACGCTGTAATGATGAGTTTGAAATTGTTGTTGTTGTTTGTGATTTTTTGCTGTTCCGGCACTTTAGCGAAAGAACACACTAATCCTCGTTCAACCTTAAACCTTGGCATAATTAGTGCAGGAGGTAAGAAAAAATTTAATACTGTATTACCAGAAATATTAACAGGAATTTTCAGCTGTTATCAAAAATGTTATATCTTTGATTAATAAAACATTGTCATCGGTGCTTAAATTTGGTAAGTAACATTATACTATTAATTGCTTTAATAATTGTTCATAATCATTGTTCGACGTTTTTTTAGGTAGTACGCTTTTTAGTGTATTGGCTTCGCTTCTTACTGTAATCTTAAGAACTGTCATCAATTTAGTATGTGAGTAATGCTCCCGATACAATATATGCAGAGTGTTTAATTCTGATTTCTCTAATGGGGGTCAATTTTGACTTCTTTGATATTTAACGTTTCATTTTTTTTTTCATTTTCAGTAAATATTATTACCACAATTTTGAAGCTTGTCCTAAAGCTGTGTAAGTATAAATTATAAATTTTAATTAATTTAAATTAAATTTTAATTATAAATATACTAATTTAAACGGTTACAAATATTTTTTGATATTTATTTCAGTTGGCGCCCTTTTAGTTCTTACTGGAAAGGTTGCAGTGAATTTATTGATGTTTATGCACAGTTTCGTTAGTTGTATGTTGCATACAATCGGTAAATATCACTATTTGTTTGCTTATTTTTGCTCTTATTGTACTAATTTGCAATTATTTTCAGTGCAACTTTTATTTACAATAGTTGATGCTGCAATGGGTTTGAAAGGTAAAAAAAATAAAGATATTTCCCTTTAGAGAAAAAAAAAATACTAATATGAATTTTGAATTCTTATAGGAGACCTTCTTAAAAAAATAACATTGGCCGGTGCGTTAACTTTGTTAACTATTCTTTCAGTGGTTTATTTTAATTTATATATTTTTTTCCCTTTTGCAGTTAAATCATTACAGAAAGATTTGGAAAAGACACTGACTGCTATTTTAGATGCTATCGGTAAACGTAAGATAAAGACTTTTAAAGAAAACTAAATAATTAAAAATTAATTAAGAAAACTAAAAGATTGAAAAAATATTTTCTCTTTTTGCAGTATTACCACCCAAACCAACACAGGAACCGGGTTAGTATATGTGTTATTTCAAACATCCTTGCGACGAATATTTGAATTTAGATTTTAAAAAACGAAAATATGAATATTTAATCTTTTTTACTGAAAAATCCTCTTAAAAGATTACCTATAAAATAGTATGTTTCTAATATAAATCGGTTAAAATTTTTAAAATTACATTTGATTTCTTTTCTAAAATAAATCTTCTGAAAAATTATTTCTCTGAAGGTTAGTTAGTTAAACTATTGTTGTTCATTTCAAAATTATTGTTTACTATTTCCTTTTTATTTTTTTTTGTATTTAATTCACAGAAAAATGTTTAAAATATAGAACACTGAACACTTTCGCCTTATGGCTTCTGATTGCCAACAATATGAACCACGTCTCTTGCTATGGACTCACATCGTTGCTTGTCGCCATTTTCGGTTCGAACGGAAACGCGAAAATGGAACAGTACAAACGACTGTTAGCGTGTGGGTCAGAAAGTGTGGATCCCAGCGTTGTGGACGATTTCAAAGGCGAGTTAAAGACTGTGGTCGAAGTCGTGAGTGGACAGATTCAATTTGCCGATCAATTAAACCAGATACTATCCGGAAAGGTCGTCACAGAGAAGGATGTGGTCATGAAAATTTTCGGCGGCATCGAATCTGGTTCTTCCAGCCGCAGAACTATGGAGGAACTCTACGTCTTGTTTGACGCCAAAATCACTTCGGAAAGCTCGGCAATACTGTGCACTTGCAAAGAGGATAGCGTCATTTCGAAGTTGGTGGAGAAAGAGAACGCGATCGCGGGTAATTTCAAGTTGTATCCATTAAAATTGTAAAGTATTCGGTTCGTTACTGTTTAGGATACGCGTACGGTTTTATACAATCGAACTACGCTAAGAGTTGGGACGGTAGTATATCTTCGAAAGTCACTCTTAGTAGTGATTCAAGTAAAACTACAGGTGAGTTTTTTTTTTGGATAATTTAATTATTATTTTCGGGACCGGTTTTAAGTGGATGGTTATCAAAGGTACAGCCAAAATAATCTATTATGTAAGCACAGTACTTAATTATAACGAATTGTTTCATCCCCTCGTATGGAAGCAAAACAGTTATATTTGATCCAATTTCTACTGCTTCCACTTTACTTTAAATGTTTATTGTAAATTTTTTCTGCTGCATTGTAAATTGCAGACCTGCGTCACCAATAAGGCAAAATTCCCACCTACTAGACTCCACATCCTGTTTCGTTATTATCAGATCACAATATACTGGCTTAAAGCCACTTTCACACCTTTTATCCAACTGTCTTCGCTCGTAAATTCTTAAAATTCAGATTCGGATTATTACAGATGAGGTAAGAGAAGGGGGTTTCTTATTATTATGTTATAGGAAATCACTTTTTCATTTTTCAATTTTTCTTTGAGGAAGTCTCAATTAATTCAGCAGCGACATTAAAAGCTTAATTTTCGTATAGATAATACCTTAACCAAGAGGGAATTAAACGCCTTCGCTTTTTGGTGCATTATCAGCAGAAACCTACATTACACGTACGGTTCGCGGCTGCTCATCAACGTCATCTCCATGTTTTTGGTGGCGAAACAGGCGAGCCCCAAACTCTATGCGGACAGGCAAGTTTTGGTTAGCGGCACGCATGCGAACGGAGCCACTCCCGCCTCAGATTTCAAGACCGAATTCGAGGAGAACTTGAAGGGTGACTTCCACCTCGTCAACAAGGAGATAGATGACCTCGTAAACGGCAAGATTGCGGGCGACAAAACGGAGGTGGCGGCCGCCCTGCTCCGAGGAACGGTGGAGTGGCCAGGCATCGAGACGAATGCCGACAAACTGTTGCCGTTCTTCGATGAGTCGGACCAGTCCGCCGGAACGAATACCGTTTGCGTGGGAAAACCCGACAGCCCCGTCTCAAAGTTGCTGGATGCCCCGAACGGGATCGCACGTAAGAGAACAATTTTTAATTGACATACTTTAACGTTAAGAGATTTTTAATCTACGTTTCCGTTTGTTTTTTGTGGATTTTAGCGTACGTGTTGGGTTTCGTAGAATCGCGCTATAGCAACACCTACAAGGGAACTATCGGTTCCGGATTTATTTTGCCCAAAACAACGAAAAGTAAGATCGATAATATGTACATAGGTTGTTTTTCTTTTGATAACATTCCTTATTTTAGAGCGCCACCACAAGCATGGTAAACACCATGAACGTGGGGAGCAGAAAAAGCACCACAACAGCAAGTCTTAGCATGGACACGGAAAAGAAAACAGCACGGGCACGACGAAACATGACAATAGAAATATATGAGCATTCAGTAAAAACAAGTTGTTTTAATCATTCCTTTTTGATACCTAAGTTCGAAATTCGGGACGATTAATAGTTGTTTTATTTTTTAATAGTGTTATATAATTTTTTGTTAAATAAATAAACAATAAATTAAAATGCAGTATACATTTTAAAACAAAATAATAAATTTGTATCCCTTCTAAATTATTTTGATTAAGTAGCCTTATATTGCTCTGAAGCATATTAAGGTGTTTCATTTTGTAAGGCAAAAAATAAAATGTAAAATTTTTGCAGACTTTGGGCAACTCATCCCAATGCAAGACCAAATCAGGAGGATTTTCAAAGAGTGACTCTTCGATTTTCAAGTTTGCGATTTCTAGTTTTCTCAATAAAAGCAATTAACATTGAAAACTTGTACTGTTTGCCTACTTTTACAAAATTGATCAAAGTGTGCAACCTCTAAATATTATCCAATCTTCTTGAAATTTCGCATAAATATCTTTTACATCACTGAGACTCGGGACGTAAGCAAAGTCATATGAAAATCACAACTTTGGAAAAATGAAACACCCTAATGAATATATCTGACATCTTTTTCTTTTTTGATCTTCTTATAAAAGTCGTGCAATTTTCATCAAAATTTATGTTGGTGATTAACATGCCCTTCAAAGTGTCCACTTTAAGCTGTGACTTATCACTACTCCAAAAACTGTTCATAATGCTAAATATTCGCTCAGTTGCAGCATTAGTGCCAAGAAGACAAAAGAAAAGGTCTGGCGATTTTAAAACATTTGAACAAGAAATCTGGGTCTTATTAAAATATGCAGTTATTTCCATCCACCTCTGAACTAGACTAGTGATGTGGGACAGGTAAATACCCGCTGGGTAGGGTATTTAAAAATGGGTATTTACCCAAAATGAAGGTATTTATAAAATGTATTAGTTTTTTAGACATGGTACTTTTCTGATGCTCCTTATTTGATTTACCTAGATGAATAATAATAATACTTCATTAAATTTCCAGTGTCCTCTGTGCATAGTGGGGACAGGGGGGAACATTTTTATTTCCACTGATTTTTGTTCTTCTTGGTGATGATTTTTTTTTTCACAAGGTGGATTACTTTTTAGTTAAATAGTTACAGCCCTTTATAGCTATTTTATATTTCTGAAATATTATCTAGACAATATCACCCCTGCAGAGGCTATATTATTTTTGTAAAGTTACAGTTAAACAGTTACAGTTACAGTTAAAGTTAGATTTGCATTTATTGTTTTTGAATTGGATTTGGGTAGGCTTACTTCTTAGTTCGAGTTGGGTTTGGATCTGATTTGGTTCGATTCGGATGTGTTGGCTTTGAATTTTTTCATCAATCAGCTCTATATGGATGGGTTCCTCTACAAAAGTTCCTCTACAACTCTTGTAGAGGAACCCATCCATATAGAGCTGATTGATGAAAAAATTCAAACCCAACGCATCCTAATCGAACCAACCCAAGTCCAATTGAAACAAAACAAAATCCAATACAATTCAATCCGAACCGAATCCAATACAATTTAATTCAAACCGAACCCAACCAAATTCTATCCAAACCGAAAAATTCAATCCAAATCCAGCTAGCGCCCAAAGGCTGCCCCACCGGGCACCTGTACGTCCTGGTCTAAAGTATTTCGTCGTGTTCGCAAGAGAGATGGCTATCCGGCATTGGCCGTCCAATGGGGCGCCGTAGGGGAAGTCGGGTTGGTAGCCGAGATGCAGGAGAACCATAAGAAGCTGGTGATCGGGGGAACATTGCAGCAGCGGGTTTCGAATTGTCTGCAGGTGCTGGATAGGATGTTGAAGCAAGACGAATCCATTATTTCTAGTGCACGGTGGTCACTGAGAAGAAAAGCGGATTCAGTGAGAAAAGCATTTATATGCCTACTTCCTCCTTCTTCTTTATCTCTGCTGCCATCTTCATTTTTCTTCTTCAATTTCTTTCATTCTTTCTTTCTGCTCTCTACTCTATTTTTCCTACTTCTTTCTTTCGTTTCACATCTTTCTTCTGGTTTATTATCAATCTGACTTCAACCT
>JAWQRJ010003177.1:0-12413 GCA_033557515.1 Diorygopyx duplodentatus | reverse complement strand
TAATTTCTTCTAAATGGTTCATGAAAATGTCACTCATAAGTTCGCTAAGGGAGCCCATAGGTAAACCTTCAATCATTTTATTATATTTATTGTTAAATGTGAAGTGATTTTGGTTAATGCAAGCAGTTAAAAGTTTTATTAAGTTATTAGCATCTATGTTATTGTTTAAGTGATTATTAATGATTTGTGTAGATATTTAAATTGCTTCTTTAATAAGTAATATAGGTATAATAATAGGTACATTAGTGTATAAGTTAGTAATGTCAAATGATAAAATTGTAAATTCAGAAGGTAGTACTAAATTGTGGTTATTATCAAATTAATTGTAATGATTTTTTATAGCATATTTAGGTGTGAATTCAAATATGTTTTTGAAAAAATTGGAGTTAGTGGAGATTATAATTGGTCTAATTGGAATGCAATTTTTGTGTATTTTGGGGAGTAAATGTAGCTTAGGGGTTATTGGGTTCATAGGTAATGCTTTTTTAGGATTGAAATTATAATTATTTAGGGTTTCTGAAGTATTTTTTATAATTTTTTTGAAATTATTGTGAAAAGTTAGATTAGGGTTTCTCTTTACCTCCATAAAGTTATTTTTTTGTCTAAATTGTTCTGTTTTTTTAATATAATCTATGTTATTGATTAGGATTATACCAGCGTTTTTATCACCTGTTGTAAATATGATGTTTTCTTCTTTTATCTTTTCTTGTAGGTTCCGTAGTGTGATGTTTTCTTGATCTTCATATATTCTTGATTTTTTACTTCAATGTTGTAGGTTTTCTTCTTTTCTAATGGTTGTAATAATTTGTTTCTTGATTTCTTCTTCTTTTGGATGGCTGCTTCAAGTTCTATTGTCAACTTTGGAAAGTTGATTTCTTTGTACGGAGCATATTTATGTCCTTTTTGAAGGAGCGTTTCTTCTAATTTGGTTAGTTTCAGAGGTGAAAGGTTAGTAAAACGCTTGTGAAATTTGTGTGAATTTTCAAATGGTGTATTTGGGATTCGTTTTGATTTTAATAATTCTATTTTCTTTTTGTGTTTGTTAGTTATTTTATGAAGTGTGATTTTATTGAGGAATTTAGCTTTTGAAATGTACTCGTCAAGTATCATAAAATGGAATTTTGTGTTTAAATCTGAATAAAGGTTGTATAATGTTATGTTGTAATTATTAACTTTTTGTATAGTTTTCTAATTTCTTTTTTCATAAATTGTTGTTTTAATTGGAGTATTTTATTTTTATTCATTTGTTTAGGATTATTTAAATTTGGCACTGTTGGGATGTGTCGTTTGGCACTGTTCTTTCGAATTACTTCGACCCAGCCAGATCTTTTGCAATAGTGCCCTCATCAGTAAGCGTCTAAATTTACGTACATTTTTCTCGAAAACCATGAGTACGGTTTTCGAGAAAAATGCGTTGATAAGTAAATGTAAACAACGCAATTTCCTGCGCACACAGAATGAGGTAGCCATGGATTAGCCCTTTTACACCACATTCTAGAACAGTGTTTCAAACAAAAGTTGTAACATCGATTGGTTCGTAAGCTGATATTATTTTCGGGCATACAGTGTATTCAGTTTATCGGGAACGTTACCAAATTTCAGTTTTTTAAATCAGAAAGCCCTGTATGTTATTGCATTTTTGTATTCTATGTTTTGAATCTATTTGAGAGTATATTACTAACACAACAATACACAATACAAAAAGCAATAAAAAAACTATGTTTAGGCATCTGAGTCAGTTCTGGTTCTGCAGTAACTAACCTTGCTTTCGAAGCAGATATTTAATGTTTAATCCTTTGATGTCATCGGACATTGATCGTTGCATATTATCTTTATTTTACTTTTTATTGCCCAATTATTGTATTTTATTAGGTGGTTAATTTAGTATTGCTTGTTTTTAATTGGTAGTGTTTGAATTTTTGAATTACACTGGTGAAAGCACAGTTTTCTGTAAATAGTCAGATGGCGACATGTGCTATAATTTTGCCTTTTGACACGTCCCAGATTTTTGATCCATTGTACTTGAGTTTATATTATATTATAGTTTATATTATATATCGTATGTTTTTAAAAAGAATCAGTTTAAAGTAGGCTGTGGAGAACAAAATTTTGATCAATGTTTTGTGGCTTAACTTAATTTGGCCGTGGACGCCCTTCTAAACTGTTAAGGGACCTTTTTATTGCCCTTTAGGCGGATGTCAACATTATCACAGTTACATTGAAGTTGATATCGCAAAGTAAGTATAAACCACGACATAAGTTTTCTGCAGTTTTGTTTTCCATGGCCTAAGCTTAGCACAAACGGCACTAAAACACCCAACGATATAGTCCGCCTTCCTCTTACAATAATTATTCTGAGGATAAGCGTTTAGTCTAATAATGTGAAATTTTACGTAAATATGTACTTGTTTTTTATTTTTAAAAATATGTAATAATCCCTCTTCTCGCTTTCTCTCGCCTAAAAATGATAGATTACTACCTATAGATTACTACTTTTCCAACTTTCGTTTACTTAAATGTTTGGTAAATATTTTAAATTGATAAGGCAATTTATATTAATTATTTTATTTTTATTATATTTTATTTTTTATTAGTCATATTGTTTCAATTTTCTATTCAATATATTCAATAAATTTTTACATTTGTCTGAATGTGCCTCAACATGGGGATAACCTCTGGATAACCTTTTGAGCCCATTCGGACGCATTGCAACAACCCAAACTCTTGCAAAATAAAGGCTTTATTCTCAAGAATTTGAAAACTTTTTTAAGCATCAAAATTGATTTAAAATTTAATTTTTCTTACTTTTCTCGAAGCAGCCTGTAACAGGGGATGTAATAATAATGCTACTGTTACATTAAGTATAATTGAAAATAATTTAAAATTTTTAACATGCATAGAACCCAAAAAGTACCTTTCTTCAACATATGTTCCAGTAGTTCAGCACCAACAGTAAGTATACCAGAATTTTTGAAAAAATCAATATATTAACCAATTTAATTCAGTTGCCTCTTGCAGGAATTCGTTCTAATAGCCAACCCAATGAGGGAAATTGATAGCCAACCAATTGAATCACAGCGAGTAGACAGTTTCTGAATATGTATGACTAAATAATAAACCAGAAGGGAAAAGGAAGATAATAAAACAGATATTGGGGAGAGGCGGAGGGGAACCGCAGAGGTTACAAAAATGTCTGTAGAAAAATGACACAAAGTTGTGGCCTATAATAAGTTGGTTTCGTATTTTCTTTTCTCGCTATTCCCTTGACTACTCGCAAAAACTTCATTTCTGCTGCTTGCACTTTACTTTTCGTAGTTTTCCAAGCGCCAGAAAAGCTTTCTTCCCTTGACATTTAACCTTATTTATCATTTCTTTTATGGTGATCTTGGGTGCTGCAGTGGTCTAAATCCACTCTGCGATTTATTTAATTGTTTTACTATGATTGCTCTCAGCCTATTTTGTTTTTTATATCTTTCATAAGTAACATAATTCCTGTGTAATATTTGTAACTTTTCTTATCGCCTTTCTTAAATATTTGAGTGTTCCATCTTGCAAATATGGTAGTTGAATAAAAAGGCTTATAACTTATTTTATTTGCTTTAATGGTTTTAAATATACTAAGAAACTAGTTTCGATCCATCTGTATCATCATCAGTCTTAATAAAAATTTCTACTTTGAATATTATGACTGAAGATAATCCAGGTGGATCGAAACTAGTTTCTTAGTGTATTTAAACCAATTAAGGCAAATAAAAGAAGTTATAAGCCTTTTTATTTCTTAAATATTGGCAGGATGACCCCTATACCCCAATCTGCTGAAATTCTTTCTACGCTTTTTTAATGACCTCGTGTAACAGTTATGTTCGCTTTCTTCCCATTTTTTTTTTTAAATCAAGGTTGATGCCATCATTGGCCGGAGTTTTTCCTTTCTTGATATTACTTTTTGCTTCTAAAACTTTTTCTAGGGTAGACTTCTTCTAAGTTCTTTGCGTGTTCTAAGGTTACAGTTGTTTTCTCATTTACCTTCTCTTCAAGATTCACGTTTACGTTTAATAATTGTGTCTTTTAGACACATTACGTTTAATATGTGTCTCTCTACTGTCTTTTAGAAGCTCACCATCAAAATTTTGGACCTTTCTCTTTATACCTTTAGGTAAGAGAAAGTAAAGAACTGCCTTTTATTAACATAGCGATATTGCAACTTACGTTTACATACAGCATTTACAAAGAGGGACACGTGTATCCAAATCTGAATCTTGAAATTAATCTTTGAAATTAAAGTTGAGAAGTTTTTCAATACTAATTCAAGTGAAAAGGTTGTTAGTGAGTTTCGATACTTTCACTTTATTACTCACAAAGTCCAAAAAAAGAACGAAGACATATGGATTTAATATACATTTTGTCGGAGGCACAGCAGGCGCTGAATATAGTGAATATTGATTTGTTTGGATTATAAATTACACTTATTCTATTCTAAAATGTATCCCCAAAAAGTTACAGTTACTTATTTTTTCATAAAGTTGAGTTGCATTGAATTACAGACATTGCATTACACAAAAATACATAATTAAAAAAAATATTAGCATGTTTTATTTTTATTGATTTTATTATTTATTTTGAGTACAAATTCATAAGTTGTGTATTTTTAGTCTATCCTCTAAACTTTTCATGCACAACAACTTTTCCTAAAACTTTAAGTACAGAGTTAGCATTATCATCTAATACAAAATGTTTTTAAAAGCTATTTATTTTTCCCCAACAATTATAATAACAAAATAAAAAACATATTAGAACGGTTTTTTTTGTGAGAAATTAAGGGATTGATTAACAATTCACAGTGAGTAAACAGTTGAGAGTTTGATCAAAAAAACTGTTTTTCTTGAGATTGTGTTTCCTTTGCCACCAATAATTTAACCTTTCCATAAAACTTGCATACAATAAAAATTATAAAACAAATACTATAATAAATATCAACGTTGATGTCTCAATTGTTGAATATCGATAACTGATATCTATTCTCTCCATTTCATTCTTCAATTGATGTACAGTTTTATTGGACTCGTTGAACTGTTCCCATTTAGTTTCATATAATTCCAAATCATTAATCTTCCATGGGGTAGATTTCCAATTTGTTTCCGTCATATTGATTTTAGTAATTTGGAAAGTACGATTGATAAGTTCTTTAGAATGTGTTCGTAGAATTTCGTAGTTCCATTGCATTTACTTTTTGCATTTACATTTTACATTAACTGCATACTTTAATTAAATGTGGTCTTTTAATTCCTTTCTTCTTATCACCCAGTTTTCCTTTTGTGTTATTAATATTCGTTCATTATTGCTGATTTTATTTATTATTGGTGATGTCTTTATTTCAATTCAATCTTTTATTTATTTCAATCTTTATTTCAATGAATTGATATTCACAAGGAGTTTCCATTATAATATCTTTGATATTTACTTGGCAGAGATAATTATTTTAATTGATTTCCTTACATCTGACCGTAGCACTGATATACCTGTCATTATTTTCGACTTTATTTAAGGGTTTCGAATATTTAAGATTTTAACAGAGGAATTGTATGATTGCCGAATTTGGATAATTAGGAAAACTCATGTAATGATCTTCTTTAAGAAGTGCACGTGGTTGGTTTAAAAAGGTAAGGTGAGTGTTGATATTAATATGCGACAGCGTATTAATATTATACGTATTTAACTGACTACATTGTGCTCGACTTAAGTCTCTTATGTGAGTCTAAGAGCTGCATACTTTCAATAAAACTTAATATAATCCGAATTGGAAACAGTAATAGTGCGTTGAATATTCGTTTTTGTGTCGGGATTCGTTTTTGTGTTTATGGTCATTTACAATGTCACCATAAACAAAAGAATGCGCGGCATTGTTGTGGGGCTAGAAACTTTCTAAGGTACCTTGATAAACTATTAAAGTTTAATTAAATTTGATTTAACATTACATGGTAGTTCAGAAACTCTGTATATAAGACATCTTCAAATACTTGGCAATGAAAAAGAAACCAGGACGAAAAAGCCTACATATTTGCTTCTAAATTAAATGCTTGTTTTGGAAAATAAAATCACTTTTGAACAGAAGGAACGATTGCAATTAACATTTGTTTTCTCACACTAATCAAAACTAAAAATATCATAATTTGGAATTTGCACAACAAATTGTTAGTTGCCGAACGTTTCAAAACGTGACTTGAAAATCGGAAGGAATTTTTAGTTTGATTGATCAGTGATCCTCAGGCTCTCTTTTTGTAGCATTGTATCTTGTATCACCCTTTTGACGTGACCTTTCACAATGTTACCGAAAAGTTTTGGTCTACAAAGAGGACCCTTAAATCCTTCTTTTGCCAGAACACCAGCTATTGATTGAAGGCAATAAACTTCAATTCCCTTATGACCTGGCACTCAAAATAGGCTAGCTTTATTGTTTTCACATTGTTTTCTAATCTTTCGCATCGAAATGTATCTTACATAGAGCGCAGAAGAAGGTTTGCAGATGAGGAAACACATTTCTACCGTTAAGAGTTATTTCTAGTGATTGCTATGCGCCCCTTCCAGCAAAATACGGCCCCCGCTCAGACGACAGAGGGAATATTGAAGGGCAGCCAGCGGAAAATCCACGGTTCGCAGCGGCGCGTCCGCCCGGATCCCAAAAAAAGTAAGATGGATTGATAGAAATGTCTCCGTGATTAAATTTGTTTGGAACGTCTGCTATACGTGTCTCATTCTGAACATTCCCTGATCCGCCAATGGCGGCGGCTTTTTGCCGGCTGCCGGAATCCTTTAGAATCGCGAGCGGACGGACGCATCCGTCGTGTTTCCAGGCGCTCTGTCGGCCGGCAGAGGAAATTTTAAAGCTTTCCCTTCTATATACCGACGACGGGACGTGTTTTCAATATGTTGGTAAGCCTTTCAGTGGATTTCGCTCTTCCGTCCCTTCCCAGCCATCCCGCGGGTGGCTGGGGGGTGAGGAAGGGGAGGCGGTAACCGCGCCTCTCTGCCCCCGTCTCTCGGTATTGTGTTGTATTTGATTAATCTTGAAAGGAGGGCGACCGAGCGTTGGAAGCGCAGGAAAAGTTGCCAGCGCCTCTACCGAAGCGACGGGGAACCGCCGCTCTACGGTTCCACATTCAGGCGAAGATTTCATTTTAAATCCACCTAAGGGATTTTCTGGGCGAAATTAAAATCTGCCAGCCGGAGGAATAGATGAATAGAGGAATTGTGTATATTGTCAAAAGCATTGTATGCATATAGTCATAGTTCTCCCAAAGATATATAGTGCGTTTATGGCTTTTACGACTGATCTTTTGATCAAATGATATAAAATGCGAAGATTTTTGAAGCATATGAAGAGCAATTGTTAGCAAATTTGCCCCGAAACAGTACTATTGCACAAAAATATATTTTTTTTGGGTACATCAACCAATGTTAAGGATGTAAAAAAATAAACAACGGTTCTTTTTTTGCAACCACACTTTCGGAAGTAGATTTATTCTATTCTATTCTGCTGATCTGTATTAATTTTTCCACCACTTCTTCTAAAATGCATTGTTCAGAAAAGATCACTTTTTTGCAATTGGGAGAACAGTGTTTACTTTACAATGTAATTTACTTTGGTGCAGATTATGTTAAGTGGCCACAGTTACCATAAGACTAAAGTACCTATCCACTACGAACAAAGCTCACCTTTTTTGTTTCAAAAACTTTCACAACTTTTCCGAACCAAACCAGTTGACGTCAACAAACTCGCACCACTAAAACTTCCAATCTTTTCCTGAAGCAGCTGGTACCACAGGGTTCGGTAGCATCACGAAGACTGAAAAAATGGGCCGCTGCGGCAGTCTCTCGTTAAATCTTGTCAGTCACACTTCGACCCTTATGTTTATACGGCCCATATTCATATGCATACATTAACAATATAATAATAACCCCCCAGTTCCGAAACCCGTTCCTGTCTCTTGTCTCCGCGCTCACGTACACACAGGCAGGGCCTAAACCGGCAGTTACTTCTTTTTGTGCATATAATTATAACTTCCTTTCGCTCTCGGTGTATGGGAAAGTGTCGCGAAACATTACTTCTTATTAGCATACGGTGTATTCTCACCTTCCGACGAGAGGAGGAACCCTCTCGTAACGTTTATAACCCTTGCCTTCATCGAGGGATGTCAGGTGAATGGGATTTATAGGAGAGGCAAAATAAGGAGGATACGAAGTACAAAGGATAAAAAAATTAATAAAATAATTGAATAACGGTGCTCTTATTCTCTTAGAGTAAAAAAATATAATTTCATTTATTCAGAAAATTAAAATTCTACAAAACCATGTCGTTGTTCCTGGACAGCTCTAAAACTATTTGTGCTTGTGTTCTATTTCGGAGTACAAAATTTTTGACATAGAACAAAATACTAAAAATCAAACCCAAAATTTCAAACTCAAAAATGTGATAGGCTCCACAAATTGTAACTTAGTTGTTTATTAGTATAGTATGGTAAATTAATGTCATGAGATTTTGGTATATTGCCTTAAGATAGGAAGATAGGAAGTAAAAAAGCATTTGTGTAGTACCTGTTTCTCTAGGATCACTGTAAGAAAAGCATAATTTTGTTTGTGTAAATTTATTTTCTGTATGTTGTTAATGGAGAATGTTCAAGTCAAAACATAACAAATATTTTCAAAAACATTCATATTAATGTTGGAAATGATTAGTAATTGCAGCATTTTAAATGGATTAAATCAAGTCGTATACAGGGTTCGGCAAAACGTAGTGACATTCTTATAAAATTTTGTAAATGAAATTAGAAAACAAAAAGGATATTGTTTGACACTAGCTATGGAAATTTATCTATTTTCAACTTTCCATAACACTTCAAGAATACATATTTTCATTTATAGTAATAGAAACTCATTAAGTAGAATCCCAAAAGAATTTTATCAAACGAAAACGTTGATGACTTAAATTTTGTGAGAATTTAATAAACCTTCGTAATTATCGCTGTACGGCAATACAAATTATACGCCGATATAATTGTCTTTACTGCGCACAGGACAATCCTAACGAAGTTCAACCTTCAAATACTTTCAAATACTAAATGAACAATCGGATATGTCGTTTTCAACTATCCAGAACTGGATTTTTGCACCTAGATTACAATTTTGTTTCAATCAGATTTAAATTATCATCTGTCATTCAAAGGGCTAAAGTAGCATTCAACCATATAAACTAACTAAATTAAAGACTATTTTTATTGAAAACAATTTCCCCGTGCATATGGTTGATAGAATATTATTCAATAACAATGATTCACACAGAAAAATACCTATACATAGTCAGCATTTTTGATCACTTAAATGAGAAGAAACGTATCTTTAAAAAATGAATGTACGTTCTAGGTTTGTCTCACACTATCAAAAATATTTTAGCGTCACAATTATCACATTTAACTATAGTCAATCATTTTCCGCTTTAAGTCAGCACTTCACTTAGTAGCATTAAAGATGTAGATCCCTTATTATATAATAAGAATGTTGTTTATGGTATTAATTGCAGAGATTGTAATGGGAAGTTTATTGGTGTAACAAGTCGGTAGCTAAAAAATCGCATTAAAATACACAAAAGTGACTGTAGATCCGGAAAAACGAGCAGCGCTTTAGCGGTACCTACTATTAATAAGGGATATGCAAAGGATTATGATAACGTGGACATTTTGGACAGAGAAAATGATCGATCAAATAGATTATTCCTTGAATGATAATGTTAATAATTTAGGTACAATTTATTCTTATTCAATTAATTAAAGAAAGAAAAAATAATACTAATAGAAGTGACCTAAGTTTAGATAATACAACCGATTCACTACATTTTAAGTTTTATATCTATAAATATCTATATATATATGTATATATATATTATACAGGGTTGGGGGGTTGTATAATATTAATGATTTATATTTTCTGTATCATGTGTTGTATATTAATACTAAATTATTGAACATTGGGCACGTTCTTTGCTAAATTGAACAAATGCGTTAAATACCACTTAATATATATATATAATAACTTAAAAAAAGAACAACTTAAAATTCATTTTCTCTAATTTAATTCAAGATTATAATATTACTGCAATAATAACATAATATAGTACCCAACAAAAAGTACGCAACAACTAAATAAGCTATTGGGTTCATATCCCATTTATAAAGGTTTTTTTTTATTTTTCATTTTTATAAGCTTTTATTTTTATTTTCATTAATAGGTACTCTAATTTCATTCCGCGGATTTTTTTATTAAGAAGTAGCATATGTTAAATCTTAAGAAGTAGTAAAGGTCAATATTTTAAGTTTTATTCCATTTGCATTAAGAAATCCACCAAAAGCAGTTTTCGTTTTAGAGTTTCAGATTTTCATAGTCTTGTATAGGATATATAGTAGCAGAATATCTTTTTAATGAAAAGTCCTCCGCGGATTTTTGATTAAGACGTAGTAAAGGTTAAATAATAGGAATAAAACTTAAAATATTAAGTTTTATTCCATTTGCATTAAGAACTCCACAAAAAACAGTTTTAATTTTAGAGATGCAGCTTTTCATAGTCTTGTGTAAGAAAGATGGTAGAAGAATATCTTTTTAATGAAACATCTTCCGCGAACTTTTTATTAAGACGTAGTAAAGGTCAAATAATACGAATAAAACTTAAAATAGTTAGTTTTATTCCATTTGCATTAAGAAATCCACAATAAAACATTTTTCATTTGAGAGATGCAGCTTTTCATAGTTTTGTATAAGAAAGATGGCAGAAGAATATTTATTTAATGAAAACATTTCCACGGATTTTTCATTAAGAAGTAGTAAATACTAATATTTTAAGTTTTATTCCATGTGCACTAAGAAATCATCCAAGGAGGACATTAAACTCTATACGGAATTCTATAGAAAATCGCTCAGGAATTCCGGAATTTGAAACCTCGTCTTCATAACGCTATTAGTTTTTGGGGTATTCTATTTGAAAATTATCTCAATTTTGGGGTATTCCATTTGAAAATTATCTCAATTTTGGGGTATTCCATTTGAAAATTTGGATTATTCAAAAATTAAAACATTTTCTTTTCTGAAGATATCCTATATACGAGGACATCAAATTCTCAGGAATTCCTAAATTTGAAATCTCGTCTTTATATCACTATTAGTTTTTGGGGTATTCCGTTTGAAAATTATCTCAATTGTGGGGTGTTCCATTTCAAAATCTGAATTATAAAAAAATCAAACTTTTTTCTTTTCTAGGGATTTCCTATATAGCGGTACATCAAATTCTCTACGGAATTCTATAGAAAAACACGTAGGAATTCCGGAATTTCAAACCTCGTCATTATAACGCTATTTAGAAAATTTCAATCTTATCATATACTTGAATAGGGATATGACTAGGATTAGAAACTAATTTACTTTCAATTATTCCATTAATTAACATCACTAGCTACATTAAAATATTTTATTACACAAGCCCTGCTTGAACAATACTTTTATTTTCAATTATTCCTTTATATAATTTTTAAATAATTTTATTTTATTTTAATTTAATTTTTAAAAACACAATTTACAAAAATAGGAGCAGCGCCATAATAATAATAATAGATAACCATAATAATAACCATATACTCTAATATAATTATCTTCTATACTTCAATCATTATTATTCTAAGATCCATCATTAGAGGTTTAATAGGTATTAATCAAACTAGAATACGAAAAATTATAGCTTAATCATCAATTAATCATTTAGATGAATACTGTCATCAATAATTTTTATTGAAACAATTTGAATATACTTCTTAATTTATTCAATTATTAATCTAAATCTTATTATTACTTTAAAAAAAATTAATATCTTTCACATTAAACAATTATTTATTTCAATAAATAATACACCAATAATCAATTTTTTTATATTAAATGTTTTATCATTAAGAGGTTTGCCCCCATTCTTAGGCTTTATACCTAAATGAATAACAATTCAAAATATTTTTTCCTAATTACATTTAGTATTATTATTATAGCCTTAATTACTGTATATTTTTATATCCGAATCTATATAGGAATATTAATTTTATCTATAAATGAACTATCTTATTATAAACAGCCTAACTTAAATATAAATTGAATTTATATAATTAATTTTATTACATTAATTAGATTATTATTTATTGCATTATATTTAATTTTAACTAAGGATTTAAGTTAAATAAAACTAGTAACCTTCAAAGTTTCTAATAAAGAATTTCTTCTTTAAGCCTTAAAATTTAAATAATTCCCCTTTAAATTTGCAATTTAATATCACAATAATGACTATAAGACTAACTAAAAAATAGTAAAGGAAATTTACACTTCGTATATAAATT
>JAWQRJ010003176.1:0-12414 GCA_033557515.1 Diorygopyx duplodentatus | reverse complement strand
AGATATAGGTTGTTTATTAGTTATTTGTTAAAGTTTGTTTATTATTACAATATGCCCCTTTTAATAAACTGCGACAACTTTTTTAAGATTTTATCAAGGGTTGAATCTATAAATTATCGATAACACAGGTTGTATTGTTAAGTGACGTATATTTTCGCACTATTGACAAACGATATTTTTTGGCTTAATTTGGACTAACTTCAACTTTTAATCAACTGACAAGGCAAGAAAACTACTTAGACAATATTTTTAGCAACATTAACATGTTAAGTTTGACTACATTAGATATGCTCCTGTAAATATACGAATATTTAATTGGATCTTCGTAATGTACACATATACTATCAAATGAATATTTATCTATTACTTACGCTTTTATAAATTCGTGTATTCAACATCATCTTAACAACTTAATTAATATATAGCATTGAAGAATATAAAAAATACGATCCAAATATTTTGAACTGTTTATTTAGTTTTCCTATTATAAATTTTCTTTGCATTATCTTAATGTTGAAGCGTAAAAAGTTTAGTCTTTAATCATTTGATTTGTCTATTTTTTTGGAATTTATGGTTGAAATTTTGTTTCAGATATTTTATTAAACGTCTTCAAAAAATTGAAGGCACTTAAAATGATTTTGAAATATTGTACGATTTCTCTTTACCAACCATTTTTCTCTGATTTTATTTCTCGGAAATTCATATAAGAGAGATAAAAGTTTGTTCCTTTGAATTTGAAGACTAGATATTTTCTCCATAAAAATTAGAAGTACAGTTATTGAGATATTAAAACCTTGTTTTGCAGTATGAATATTAATATATTTTGCAGTATCAATAGTAATACATTTTACATTTTGATGTATGTATACATCAAAAAATTTATTAAATAATGATTGAAATATTCTTGGTATTTTTTTCCTGTTTTTATTAAGAATTTTTTAATCAAAACTGATTAATTTGAATTGTCATGTACTATTGTAAAAATACCAGCATCAATCCAGTGCTTTAATATAAAATTATTTATCTCCTAAGCCATACTCGATTAATCTTATTTAAAGGGGGTACAATAATCGAGATTATCACCTACAGTGTGTATACTCGTATATCTCTATATTATAACAGTAATCTAGTTCACCCCACTTGAATAAATAAAGCTGGCTCTCAAGGACTGTACGGAAAATGTCGAAATATGTCCGCCGCATACCTAAATGACCGCTTTTCAGAAATAATGGATGTGTTACTGACCCACATGACAAATTGTACCGTTCGGTAGTTATGTCGTTATCATTTAATTTATCACAATCTACGCGTACAACTGTTCATTTGCCTGCATTGTTTGAATGGATCGAGCACGCAAGCTAAAGTTCAAGGAGTGGTGTATTTTTAGAACGATTATGGTATTGGTGATTGTTTGAACCCTACATTGAGGTGCTGTCATTAGTTTGATGACTTTACCAATATTTGCAGATCTCTTAGATCTGAAGTACGCTCAAAAATTTGTTTGGGTTGGGATCATTACAATTTGTGACAACTATATTTCGTCTGTTATAATATTTCTTTTCAAAGCATTTTCCGTTAATAATGTGTTTTACCTGGAAGGATATTCTCAAGTATAAGTTAAGTGTCGATTAGTCATCAAAAATAAGCTCTCCTCTAAGTTCTTTTGTTACAAAATGTTTATTTTAAGCAACGTAAACGATGGTCAATTAACAAATGATTTTTCTTGGCTTTGTTCTCAAAAACATTTTGCTCTTCCCTTGAACAAAAGTACATCCTTCTTCTAGGTTATGACTCATTTAAAAAAAGTCCTTTATTCTAAGAATAGGACATCCTGTAGTAAACGTTTCTTCACTGACCTGAAATTTGCAACATTTCAGATATCCAACGTTTATTATATTAATCACCCAGAAATAAACCACAGAAAATAAATAATTATGTGTATTTACGAACAAGTGCATTACAACAATACAGAACTACATAAACAATGGATAAATTAACAACTGGTCCAAATACATAAATAGCGAATTTGAATGAAGTTACACCTGTGTGGGTGATTTATTGAGCTATTTAATATTCAATTTATTTACACGTAAATTCGTTCCCAGTATCAAAAATATCCAAATTACACGTATGCACTATTTGCATTTTAATGCGAATAAATATTTCTATTAATGTGAGCTGCCAGTCGCAAATATAATAAAATAAACACAACCACAAAATATAACGTAGAATTATAAAATAGTCATTTTACCATAATTAAATAAATATGGAAAGATTTTTACTCGAACACAGATACACACAATATGCATTATATTGTGTTTTTCATAAATTATATTACGTTCATTGTACTGCGATTTTATTAATTAACTATAATTACTGGCTATTAAAAGTAACAATGGAACTTAATAAAATAATGGAAAATGTTTTTGGCTGCACTACTATATGCCTATTATTCTGTAATTTTACGAAATTTCATTACAAAATTAAAGCTTGTCCATTGATAATATGTAATAAATTTTAATCAATTAGTTAGTTTTAATTTCAGCTTTTATTACTTGAAACAAACATCATTTCAGACAAAATTGAACTTGTCTGAAATCATTTTTTACGTATTTGGCTGTGTTGAACAGATGGAAATAAACAATAAAAATATTATATATTGCCTGATTATTTAGACTTCTTAGTTTATTCCATCCAATAGTTTATTCTCCGTCTACACATCTCCTTTAACAGACCCATCCGCCGCCTGAGATCCGTAAAACAAACGCCCAAATACGCATTCTCCGATTTGGTGGTCAGTGATGCCCGCTTGAGATAACAACGAATCCGAAAAACGTCATCTCCGGAGTCAAAACTGCTGCCTCCCCCCTCGTACGTATACTTGGGGCCCCCCGTTTCGGGGGTAGAGAGATCACAGATCCCAATCACATTTGACGGTGGTTTATTCCCAATGTGCCCATGTTAGGAGGCTGACATGAATAGTGCCCGAATGCATGCATCGGTCGATCGTGCATGTTGATTCAGGTGTCAGGGTGGGTTTTGGACAGGGCCGGAGCGCGAGGGAGCGAGAGAGCCGGCGAAAGAAACGAGAGAGGGAGGGAGAGGGAGAGAGAGAGAGAAAGCGATCGACCACTCCATACAAACCCGGAGTATACGGAGTATTACCCGGTGGTAGGGAGCGGTGCTTACGCTTCATGCTGGACTTGAACTCCGACGGCTAGATTCCACATTCAGTCGTGCTCTGGACGCGTAGAGAGTTGGCTGTGCGCTGATGAAAGCTCCGCGTTCGTCCGGTATGTTTTTACTTCGCAATCGTACGACGAAGTTCGAGGGGTATCCGTGGCTTTATGTGTGAACGAGTCTTGTGCTTTGAGGACCTCGACGAGCTTTTACATTTTTGTGTTGGATTGCAACTTTGTTTTACTCACTGGAGGGGTGGTTTTGTTGTTATTTCGTGATATCAGTTTGATCTGCAAGTTTCCTGGATTATAAACTTTCGTTGATATGTGAGTACCTAGTGATATGGATTTTGTTTTCTTCATTGATGTATGCATAAACGTAAAGAATAAGCTCCAGGCGGCAAAAGTCGGTTATTTTGTGATCAAGAGTTATACAGTGATTTAGTTGATCTAGATAGATGAATTCATTGACAATTTACATTGTTAAGTAAGTCGTTCTCGTGAGTTAAATATCACAAAGCGCTCCTACCGGGTTTCTTCATTCAGTTTCAATTGGAGCTTTTAAATTTTGTGTTGACGTTAAGTTGCAACTTTATTTGTCAAGAATAGCATTAATATTCTCAGTAGTATTCTTTCATGTTTCTGTGATTTTAAAATAGAAAACAATTGTCAATAAATGTAGCGTTGGTAATGTATAATCATGGGAAAGAAATATTGATTTGATATGAAATGAAAAATTAATTAAATTAACTGTTTCAATTATAAGAGTTTCTACGCAAGTTATACAATAACTCAAGTACACCTACAATATCATTCTTTATATTTCTTCTTTGTTTAAATCGTTCTGGCAAGTACTGGCAAAGCAAATAGTGCTACTCAGCTATGGGAAAATCTTGATTGAATTAATGCTTTGACCAGCTAATTTTGAAGTGAATCCTTACCAATAAGCTCCTCGTTTTTGTCCATCTCACCCATTCAGCTGAAACGTTTGAAAAAGTGCCGACTCTGAAGGACAATGATGAGCGACCGCAAAAGTGGTTTTAGTCGGACAATGCTGTCCCTGGGTGCGTTTCGTGGTTAACTTGGCGCACGGTTTATCGCAATTTCCGTTAGGTTTTCCGCAAACAAAATCGATATTTGCGACATCTCTAATTAAATACAGCGCCGAAGGTTAAATAAAGAAACTGTTCAATTAACGTCGGGTATGCGTGTTGAATGTTGTAATGCAAAAGTGAGGTTTACCGGTGAAAATTTAAAAGATGTCAGCTGAAAATACTAATTTAGAAATTAATTTAAAGATAATTTCCAAACACATTCTTGAGATATCAAAGAGCCTTCTAGATTGTACAAAAAAAATATGCTAACACTAACTAGTAGGAATTTTTTATGCTTTATTTACTTTTATATGAAGATATACAGAAGGAATTAATACGTTATAATGCGAGGGAGAGTTTTCACAAAAACGTCTCCTCGATTATAAATACCTGTCAAATTATCACGACCATAATTTTCTACGAAAATAACCCATTACACACAATTATTGTTACACTGCAACCTTCTCTATCGCCCGTCCACACACAGAAAAGGGTTGTGCGGATATATCGTTATACAAAGGCAGTCCAAACGTATAAAATCGAAGTGATTTGACGTGTACATTCGTACAAAAGCCCTGCTAAAACGTATATCAACACACACCACCCAGCATTATAGTCTGGTCTACCTGAGGGAACGTAGAATGGTCAGGGAGGGGGTAGGGGCGAAATGGGAAGCGAAATGCAGTGGAGGGGGACAATGGTTCACCGGAAACACAAAGAACTGTCGAACGAACGTCACAACATCGCCCTATCGCTGAAACTTTCAATCAGGTGTGCGGGGCTATCCTCTCTTTTTAGGGACCCAGGTGCAAACCAAAATTCAATGGAAATATGACCCTTTATTTTGATGTGCGAAGTAATTGGATTTTTGCACACGTTTCCTGTCCTGTCTTCTTCTGATAGAGGGGCATCCATCGTTGTTTCTGCTAATATCTTTTGGGGCGCTGGATCTTCATTCACTGATTGTGTAGCGTCATAATTGAATCTGTTTCATGTTTCTCATAACGGTAACAACGTTGCATGAACGGAAATTTAAGTCTTTCTCGTGCAGAAGGGTTGTCCCAAGGGTCTACTAACGTAATTATGCCTGCGCATCACCCTTCGTGTACCTTTGATTGTAATTATGTTTGGCAGCCTCGAGAGATGGCTTGAAATTTGAAGATAAGGTCCCTATAGTGTTGAGTTTCTAAATCTTTATTTCTTTTGTACCGGTGTATACACAGTATTGGACAAAAAAAAACATCAAACTCTAGACTGAGTATCGCCCATGTAGTTCATTTGTTAAATAAAACACGCTTGGAGACTTTATCTTTGGAATTGCGACAGTACATCATGTTTCGTGTCGGCGTCCAGGAGATAACTGAGTTTAATTTGTATAAAAGGTTAATTTTGCATGTTCACTCGCAGATTTTATCTTCTTTATCCCTACACACCATTTATTCTTTGATTTTTATTTCAATTGTATTAATTTGTATCACACACATATATTATACATTATTAATAAGTAAAAGTTACAAATTAATAGTTAAGTACGATTTAACTATACTACCAAACACAGAGATTCATATCAAGTTACTTTGAAAAATTGGATACTGACATTTATGCCTTGTACACACTCTTATTTAAGGGGTGCATAACTTGCCTTAGGGGGAACTGACAAATTACACAAAATTACTTGTATTTTCCGTTAAGATTTATGGATACTGTCTGCTTAGGCAAGTTGGGGTAATATACTTAATAGATTATTACGTTTTCCAGTTTAAAAACAAGAAAATCAATCTTTAAAATATGTTAATAATAAAGTCGTAAAGACGAAGGGTATATAGGCGAACATAATCGCTTAAATGAATTTGCATAATTACGATATATATTTCGTGGGCATTTTAGCATGAGAACGTCTGGGTAGTCGACGGCAAGGTCGGGGAGAATTAACGGTCAATAAATCAATATCTACGACCACCCTGTAATTTCCAGAACCGTATTAGGGACGCTTTGGGGCAGGGCCGCTTTGACTTCGTTTTTTTTTTGACGCAGCTTGACGTCTGTTCTGCGACGCTTTCGGTAAACCAGGCACACGAGGATTCCATTTTCTTCCTACGAAGGAAGGGAGAAACCATTAAGGTTTAAGTATGTAGGTCAGTGAAGTTATTGTTATTTTTACTGTGCGGTGTCAAGTTTTGTGCTTTGACGTTTCCGGACAATAGAGAGGGTCGGTACTGACCCAGTTTTTTTTTTTGAAAGATTGAGTTGTAAATTTTCGTCTGGCTACCGTTTTAAAATTTCACGGACATTCCTCCCCACGGGGGTTTACTGGGAAATATGTGCTGCCAGAATTCGCTTGACTCCATTCAGGGTAATGCATTTCTTTAAAAAAAAAAACCAGTTACCATTAATCATGACGAATCCGCATTTATTAAAGCCGCCAATTTAAAAGAATTATTTCCCGGTTTAACCGTACGTAATTTTTTATGATGACACAGATCTTTCTGAAGAAAATTGCTACACACCCAACAAAACAATTAATAATTGATTAAGTCAGTTAATAACTTGTCAACTGAAAAGGATGAAAATAACTAATTAAACTAAAGTAATCACAAATAATATACTGGTGAATGAGAACATTTGTGGTATTTTAAATAAATAAAACCATTCTACGGTCTGAAAAATTATCTCTTTAAATAAGCTTTTTAACGAGAAGATGAACATCTATATTTTTTAACATTTAGTTAAAGTTAACCAGCATTTTTTATCAGTTTTGTAACGTTTATATCTAAATTTGTAAAAATCTAACAAACTTATAACATTTAAATCTAAATTTGTACAATACCCAATAAAGACAAAGCGCTTGATATATGAAAATAGCCACACTAAAAATTACTTCCGGTTATACCGGAAGTGATACTCAACTTATTTCTAATGAAACACCCTGTATTTTATTGCATTTCCGAATGCTATGATAAAATTTAAAGCAACTTTGTGTTACATTCCCTATACTGAATTAACAGCTCCTGAGTGATGTTAGTTTTAACAAAAAAATGACAGTTACATTGCTCTTTTAAATGACGTGTAAAACAATAAGTACTGCAAATAAAGAAATTTTTAGGAACGAGACTTGAAGCCGCACTTTGGGCAGCGTTAAAAACTTCCTGAGGCAGATCATCTTCATCATCTCCAGACATAATTCTTATAATTTTACTCTTTCACCTTATACATACATTAAAGCGCAACGAAATATAAAAGAAAACAATTTGAAGGTTTCAAAAAATTCGCTCACTACATACGTCAGTATGACATGAAACGTCATATTAATTAACGAAAAGTGTCAATTTTTTTGCATTTTTACCATATTTTGAGCCACAGCTTTCGAAAAAACGTTGTTTGATATTCGACTGCGAAATTCTGTCAATTTTTACCATATTTTGAGACACAGCTTTCGTAAAAACGTTGTTTGATATTCGACTGCGAAATTCTTTTGCATTTTCGAATGATTTTTCATTCAAATTTCATTCTCAAATGCAAAAAATTATTTCGCAATCTAGAATCAAAAATAACTATTTACGTTGGTTAGGTTGTATAGCAAACAATAAGCATTTGGCTTTGCCTCCGTTTAAAACTAGTTTGTTGTTAGCAATCCTGTTTCCCGCTGATGATAGCGTCTTCACGTGCGAAGATGCTTGCATCATCACCAGCATGGCTTAAATCCAAGCTCCCATCAGCCATTCTGCAAAAAGATGTTACCTGTATTGAAGATACCAATGAATATTGATTAGGAGTAAAGTAAATTCTAAACTTTGGCGTTGTGGGTATCTCCCACAGGGTATCTCTCCAGTCTGTGATAACCTATAATTAGGCCTAACTACCTGCTTTCTCCCAGTACAGAAGGATGACAGCATGGCGTTGGTACGACAACCACAAAGTTGCATTCTACAGCTGATATTTTATTTGATCCAAGCCCTCAGGTTTTACCGTTACCCAGGAGAATTGCACATTCGAGCTAAATAAACAAATGTAAATATAAATTCTTTGTCAAAAGTCACGAAAAAAGGCACGAAAATGAAGACTCTTACGATTATTCTATTCGTCTGTTCCATTAAGAGGGATGACACCAAGCTCACGACTCCGGAAAGTTTATACAGCAAAGGTTACAACTGCACAATCGACGAGCGCGCAAATCATGTTGAGATAACGTACGGTGGCATTCGATTCTGTGCCGGTAGCTTAATAGACAGTATGCGAGTGCTTACGTCGACGTATTGTTGCTCCCTTATGACTAATATCACAGCCTATTTTGTAGTGGCGGGTGAGACATATTCTAACGAGGAGGAACAGAAAATCTTTATCGAACGGTATGTCACTCGCATACCGTTACTCGCATCCGCCCCGGAGGACTTATGCCTCCTACAGCTTAAAGACAAGGTGACGGTTGGCAGGACGGTCCGATACGCAAAAGTAGCGACGGAACAAGAATATAGCGATCTTCTGAAGGAGGACCTATGCAACAACATGCTGGTCATGGGTTTTGGTATACGTCTACCCCGATTCGAAGGGAGTATCTTTAAGACTATTCATTTCCATGATGTGCAGTGCGCCGAAGTAGAAATGTTAGGCAAGGATATGTGTCACACCGACTCAAAATCAGAATCGCCCGAAAGTGCGGACTTCTGCGGTGTGCAGACGACGGATACGGAAACCGATCCGTGCATGGCATTTAGAGGCGGACCTGTTTACTGTGAGGGGTTACAAGTTGGTGTAATTGAGAAACTCCCTGGTTGCGGGAGTGGTGTCAAGCACATTTTCAACAGAGTTGACTTGTACAGAGACTTCATATATGGTTCAATGGAGGACAATGTTTTGCCAATTGTGCACGTTCGGTAGATGTAGTAGTTGACAGTTAAAACAAATAAAGTATTGGCAATTACACCTCGTATAATAGTCATTTGCGAATTATTTGTTACTATGTATTTTTATTTTGGTGCCCAACCAGTTTTTGAAGGAACATTCCCTTTTAGAAATATCATAGGACGGCTCCACGTTTCAGGACGCCAATTACCATAATGTGCAAATTTGGAATTGTACGAATGGGTTCAATTCTTCGGCCCCCAACGTCATTCGATATGTTGTTTTAGCTCCATTAGTTGACTCAAAAAAAAACTTCAAATATCTTAATTTTATCATAATTTTCTTTCACGTGGCCATTGAGACTTTTTTATTATTCAGCACCCGTTACCAACAGACGACCTCCATCCCCGATTTTATAGTTAGTCAATACGGATCC
The DNA here is from genome assembly GCA_033557515.1 of Diorygopyx duplodentatus. Taxonomy (NCBI): domain Eukaryota; kingdom Metazoa; phylum Arthropoda; class Insecta; order Coleoptera; family Scarabaeidae; genus Diorygopyx; species Diorygopyx duplodentatus. The sequence goes on along the minus strand of JAWQRJ010003176.1, from coordinate 2,866 downwards.
CCGTTAATCAAAGGCCGGAATCATAAAGCCGTAGACCGAAGGTGGGTCGGAATTATCGTCGGGACCGCTTTAAATTTGGAGGTTTTAATTGCCGGGACAGGCGTCGAAGGGCCCGGCAATTACGGGAGTGCATTTTTGTGAACCCCTCGCAAAGACCAGTGGCGCGCAGGGATTCGAGCTGGTCTGAAAGTTGGAGCAGTAAATCGCGGCGTTTGTCGGCCGGAATTTTCAAGTGCCGTTAAATATTATCGGGCCACTAATTCTCGCTGTGAATTATTGAAATTGCACCTCCGGGAATAAGGGGTGAGCTCGATTTGGGCGTTTCATTCCTTGCCGGTCTATCCAGAACGCATCGTCCAGGAAAACTGTTCTTTCATGAGCGATTTCAGCAGATGATATTTTTTTCCACCTGTCATCTGAACTGTGCGAAAAATAACGGTTTGAATATATCTGTTCGATCGTGAGAATTTTTGAATGCAATGAACAAAAATAACGCCTGTTCCTCCGAATGAGATTATAAATGAACTGCAAATTTTCCCAGCATGCTAATTCCAAATAGGTCTTACATCAAGATCTACAAAACGCATACGGAAAGGGAAAATTTAATATCCAGTTCACACGCCACTTCCTCATTTACATTCGTAGCGAAATAAAATACTCGAAACACCACTTCGTCGACGAAGAACGCGTACGTAGATATCCTTTATTTGCTGCAAAGCAATTTCCTCCTTAATTAAAGTAATTAAGCGTTGATTAACCTGCCTTAATTATTGTCTAGTCCGTGGTTTTGGGGTTGTATTAAGTGGGAACTGTAGCTGCCAGCTAAATCACCGTGCATTTTCGCGTGTGTTCGGATAAAAATTCGCCGGTTTTATCCGGCGGACATAGCGGAGTTTCATTGCAAATGAGATCGCTACCTCCTCATACAAGCGGCGCATAAAATCGGCATCGATTATGCAAATTCCTCGCAGGAGCCACGTTTTATTGTGCTTATCTTAATTGCAATTGGTTGAAAACATTGATAGGGTGCTTTATTCAACCGCGGAAATGTCAGATGCTTTTGAACACGTTCATATCCAATTGATCTGACTACGAAAATTGACACTTGGAAATGAATCTCCAATTATTTTAGGATATTTAACATTAATAAACAATTATATTAGTAGTTTCCAGTTAAATTTTATAAAAAAAACGTGTATTTTAATATTATATATTTAAAAAAAAATGATTATGCAGATGATCGAGGTTATGTCAATTCCTTTTGCGAACCCTCCAAACGGGGGCGATTTTTTTTTCTGTATAAAATCGCGGACTATTTTTATTCGCTATTTGTAATAGTTATAAAGATTGTATTAACGGCATTGTAACGGGATTGTATTTCGCAAATTTTGTGCAAAAAAGTTAATTAAAATTAAATAAACTTTTGTCCACAAAATTTAATGACACATTAAAAATGTTTCATCTACGCCATATCCGTCAGATACTTTCTATGTACGATGTTGTCAGCCTTAAATGTCAGATGGATCTGACATTTAGGGAATAGATTAATTATTTTAGATGTTTGTTTTTATTGTTGCTTTTTTCGCCGAACAGTGTGTGATCTTACACGTTTCGGATTTTTCTGCATCTTCAGGGGTTTTACAAATAACAAACAAATGGACTTAGTTCTATAATTATAAAATAAAATATAATATAAAACTCTTTTGTCCCCAAAGGGTTTTTTTGGGACATAAATAATAATTTTAATTCTTTAAGAAACAATTTTAAGTGATGACATTAGAGATTGAAATTAAAAATACACATACCAAATTTCAAAAACGATAATAAATACAGCAAAAAGATACTAGAATTTATGAAAATAAATAAATTAAAAACAACCAGAAAAGTACAATAATTAAATTGTTAAATATTAAAACAACCCGATTAATATGGATCTTAATTATCAAACTTTTCAAGATATTCAGATTTTTCATGTAATTGTGGATGTTTAAAAGTTTATTACATTTAGGCGAGTTTTCAAATGCAAACATGCTATGTTAAGCATTATTAATGTTAACCACGTGATGAGTTGAATGCTGTGTTGGACTGCTTAGCTGTTTGATATCCATTTGTAAAATAATATAAGATGTTATATAAAACAATATAAAATATGAATATTGCTGCACTGTAAGTACGGTACACTCGGTATAGCTGATAATGTTAGTTATAATTAGATGTCAATCAATGTATTTTAGTCATCAAAGGAGATATGTGGTTTTATTTTATTATTCAATTGTTGACTCACCCGGCATAAACAACCTGTAATGTAATTACGTAACTTTTAGATCATTAAAAATTAAAGTTAAATAATAAAGTGAAATATTATTTTATTGGTATTTTGGAAACGGTAAGAGTTACAGACTCGGTTAAATGAAACAATATGGAAGTGTTCATCTAAGCTGTTCAGACCTTCTTTTGTTTTTCTAAAAAATCTCCTACTAGATATCCTGAAAAAACTGAAAATCGTTATTTTCTTCAAATGTGAATATTGTCCATATTATTTATCGTATCAATAAATTTCGAGGGAAAACGTTGTAGATATCAAAACATTCTGTAGGATAGATTATAAAAATATTTTTTACCTTGTATCAGTTTAGAGATATGTTTTGAGTTATTTTTTCAATGGAAACCATAGTTGATTTTGATATTATTCAAGCGATATAAGGTTCGAGCTCTTTGAAAAACTGTCGAAAAGCGTATTACCAAATGTTTAGAAGTAAACGGCCGCCATATTGAACATCTCTTGTAGGAAAATTTTGGTTTATTGTTATCATGTTTATTTTTACCATGTTTATTTTTACCATGTTTATTGTTATCATGGTTATTG
>JAWQRJ010003175.1:0-12415 GCA_033557515.1 Diorygopyx duplodentatus | reverse complement strand
ACATTCTGTTGGATAGATAATAAAAATATTTTTACCTTTCACCAGTTTCGAGATATAACCCAAAGTTATATTTTTTTAGAAATATGTGAATGTGATTTTTTTGAAACCATAGTTGATTTTGACATTACTAAATTACTTGATTTTTTCCGTTTCCAACGATATAAGGTTCGAGGTATTTATCTTTCATAGTTTAGGAGATATAAAGAAAAATCATACTCCACACAGATTTTAACCCACTTCACACTATCCATGATTAAGAACTATGTTTTGTTTTCAAAACAAAAGGCGCGTGTCTGGTATTTATGCTCTTTTAGAAAACAAAAAAGACTTTCTGAAAAAACAGTTCTGCTCAAATTTAGTCCGTCAATAAATTGCAAAAAAAGGAAAGAGGTCAAGTAATTTAATAAAGACAAAATCAACTATGGTTTCCTTTCAAAAAAATACAACTTTGGGTAATATCTCGGAACTGGTGCAAGCTAAAAAATATTTTTATAATCTATTCTACAGAATGTTTTGATATCTACAACTTTTTCTCTCGAAATTTTTTGATACGATAAATACTATGGAAAATATTCACATTTGAAGAAAATGACAATTTTTAGTTTTTTCAGGATATCTAGTAGGCGATGCATTTTTTTTTAAAACAAAAGAAGGTCGTTCCATTTAACCACGTCTGAATATAAGGGTATCTACCGCAGACCGTCCATTAGAAATATATGGGGAACGGATAAAGCTAGAAGTCTGAAAATTTGGATTTGTAAGAAGAGAACTAAAATATTTTCAATAAGCTGGCGGCTCCGCTTACACCGGAAGTTGACAAAAGCTTTGTTAATTTAAATGGAACGACCCATTTTTTTCTTATTCTACAACTTTCTTAATACGTTTACCAGGCCTAAACTTAATCGTTTTCGTGATATTGATTTTTTCAGCAAAAATTATGCAACCAACATTTTGAAAAATCGAACTTTTAAAAAATATTTTTATTATCTATCCTACAGAATGTTTTTATATCTACAAGTTTTTCCCTCGAAATTTTTTGATACGATTATTTATCGTAAGGAAAATATTCACATTTGAAGAAAATGACAATTTTTTGTTTTTTTCGGGATATCTAGTAGGCGATGCATTTTTTTTTGAAAAACAAGGGAAGTCTGAACAGCTTAGATAAACAACCCCCTATTGTTCCATTTAATCGAGTCTGTAGCTCTTACCCATTCCAAGATACCAATGGTGAGCATCGCATTTGGGACACCTGTATAATATTGAAGATATTTATAATATTGGAATAGCGGACAAACAAAAAGACGTTCTGTAGAATGTGTAAATAGTAAAATAAGTCTAAATAAGAAAATCTATTGATATTCGTTCGCAGATGTCATTATCATTACAGCAAAGAGATCGTTCGTGCATTCATCAAAATTGATGAATGGCCACTTCCAACGATTTTAAAACGGTATAAAACAAAAAAAAACTTTTGTGAACGTTGACATTCCAATCTTTGAATATTCGTCCATTTTATTCACAAATAAATAAAACAAAAAAATCTTTTGTGAATAAAAAAAAGTATCGAAGCAAAATTGTTTAGCTAATAACATTCCTTGAAGTAAGAAAAAAGATTTTCTGAAAAAACAGAATTTGGGATACTGTTATCGTGTTTATTTTTACCATGTTTATTGTTACCATGTTTATTGATTCCATGTTTCTTTTTTTGCGATTTCTGACGTACTAATTTGAGCAAAACTGTTTACTTTTTAGAAAATCTTTTTTCTTTATATCTACTAAAGCATAAAAGATAATAAATACCAGATATGCAGTTTTTTGTTTCGAACACAAAACATAGTTCTTAATCATGGATAGTTTGATGTGTGTTAAAATCTGTGTGGAATATGATTTTTTTTCATATCTCCTAAACTATGATAGATAAATACCTCGAACCTTATATCGTTGGAAAGGGAAAAAATCAAATAATTTAATAATGTCGAAATAAACTATGGTTTCCATTTAAAAAAATACAACTTTGGATCACATCTCGAAATGGTGCTAGGTAAGAAATATTTTTATTATCTATCCTACAGAATGTTTTGATATCTACAACTTTTTCTCTCGAAATTTTTTGATGCGATAAATAATATGGAAAATGTTCACATTTGAAGAAAATGACGATTTTCAGATTTTTCAGGATATCTAGTAGGCGGTGCATTTTCCTGGAAAAACAAAATAACGTCTGAACAGCTTAGATAAATACCCCCATATTGTTCCAATTCACCGAGTCTGTAGCTCTTTTTCAACCGTTTTCAACATATCAATGGTGGGCATCGAACTTGAAAATTTTGTGTCTTAGTTATAGGAACTCTGACATTAACTGCACTGATTTGTAAAGTGCTAAATTTTCGAAGCCACCTATTAATTTCTCAAATTCTTTTTATTTCTCATCAATGGCTGACAATATAGTATGAAAAGTATATATATATATTTGGAAAGCTCTTTCAGCGAGGGTTCCGAGCAAAGAAAGAAAAATATAAGCTTCCTTTTAAAATAAGAAACTTGTATATAATATCTTTTTAACTGTTAACACAACAAAAAAATAAATATATCCATCGTATTCTACGTCAAAAAGTACCTTAAGAATGTTCTGTCAGATGCCCAAAATTATAAATAACAATGCAGCTAGAGCACATTCATGATATTGGCAAAATTTGAATTTTCATGGATATCTTGATAATGGTCAGACATATCAACATGCGATTTTCGATTTTCGCAATTCAGCTGTGTACACCCTGTACATCCAGACATATGGTTCCAACAAGATGGTGCCCTTGCACACTTTGGTCTGCAAGTTCGTGTGTATTTGAACAGAACTTTTCCAGAACAATGGATTGGTCGAAAAATACAGATGGAATGGCCTCATCGATCTCCAGACATGACACCAATGGATTTTTTTCTGAAGATATTTAAAAAGTGCTGTGCATGAAAAGAGACCATCAACACTAGGCGATTTGGAAACTATAATTAGGAATGTGACAGCCAAAATTTCTGCAGAACAACTGCAGCATTCCTTAGATGCTTTTATTAACAAACTTCGCTACGCCAAGAAGTACAATTCTAGGGCAACAGTTTCATCATTTATTGTGATATTTCTCAAAGATATGTATTCTCTAACTTTGAATTGGCATAAATTCAAGATATATTACCATTTAAAAAAATACAAGATACCGATGTTTCACAAAAACTCGAAGCAATAAACAAATGAGATTTCTGTTAAATGATGGGTTTTTATAAACAAATTTAACATTACCAAATTTAAAATTTATATATCAAACCGTTTGGACATAATTCCACGTGCATTGTCAAGAATAATGTACCATTTAATTATTCACTAAACAAAATCGAAATAAAAAAAATCTGATTATTACATATATCACTAAATGATATACTATAATTATAAAAAAAGTATCCTAAAGTATGGTAAATGTAATTCTATTGATAAGGTGGTTGAGTTGCCTATCTGATAGTTTATAATGTGATATATTGGCCCTCACTGCTTATCGCTTATAACTCTTCAGTAGATTACCATTATTTCTCTTAATTATATACTTTCCTACTCTTTTGAGGAACCAAATTTGCAGTTTTGATAGCGATTCCTTTATTTTCTGTGGCCATACTCCTGCCCTTCATACTTATCCTCTGCTTTTTGCTTGTACCCCCTTTAGTTAACACCTTTTTTAGAAAAAAACCTTTTAAACAATAACACCACCTTTAATAAAAAATATAAGCTACTAAAAATTTGAAAAGACACCTATTTACAATGAAAACAACATGTTATTGTGTGTTATATTTTAGAATCAACAATAATTTTAACAATAACTGCTGTTTCAATATTTCGAAAATCCAAATTAGTTCCCCGACTAATAAACAATATGTACTACATTGGTTTTAAATTTTACTGTATTGACGCGTTCCTGAGGCTAAGATGTACACTAAATTTGTTGCAAATAAACTCGAGTTATAAACAAAAATCGTGTGAGAGACTGAACAACTACTACTGTACTATATTACAGTGTTGTGCGTGAATGTGTTATAGATATGTAAAACATCGAAAGTTTTTAAACAACCGCCTAAAATGCGAATTGTAATGAATGTTTTCTTTTCTTTTATATCAGAAAATGGATACATTTTTGGGTTTGCAAAAAGATGCATTAAAGGGAAGTTTTATAAATTTAGCACGAATTAAAAAAATCCTTTATCTTTTTATATTACTACAAGTTTCTGCAAAAAGCATTTACTTTGTCAATCATACCTAAGATAATATGATAATATTTCTAAGCATAATTTCTACAATCAGAATTGCAGCATTAATTTTTCCCCAAGCGTGTGTTTTTTTGTATCCGGCTGTTTGATATGCAACTTTGTAAGAAGGGAGTAAAGCTCCCTTCCTAATTTGGTTCTTTTGAAATCCATCAGATTATTCTTTATGCAAGGAGGTACACTATCCTGTTGAAAAAATTGGGTTGTATACCTGTTGGAGTGATACAATTCAACAAATCTAGTAGTTGGGTTTCTATTGTCAATTCTGTAACATTCATTCCAATAAATTCATTGGGTAATTTTGCTTGATAATTTTTTGATTGATTCATTTCATCATTTGATTCCTACAATTTTATCATCATGGTGATGATGTTTGATAATGATGGGATTTTTGGAGCAGCTGGGAATAGATAGACCCTGCCAGGAATTGCCACTGATTATTAGAACCAGACTGTAGACAACTTTTGTATTAGAAGTTGGTTCTAGCAGGGATGGTAGAACCAATTTACTTCTTTAACCCCAGCAGTTCAAGGACTAAAACTGCTTTATACAGGTATGGTTGTAACGATCCATCTCTTTGCTAATCTTACCGTAAGGAGACGTCCTTTGGAATCCTGTTCCATCATAAGCCCTCCAAGTGTTCATCATCATATTCTGGGCATAGAACTGCCCAGCTGATAACGCCCCAGGGTGCGTAGAAGCCCCTAAATGCGAGGAAGGTCCTGCGACTTCCCCATATCCGCTGTGCGCCCAGTTGGCCTGGTGCGATGGCGCAAAATGTCCGCTAGCAGGAGAAGGATACTGAGGCATGGCTCTGCTGCCCGGCATGAAGACGGGCGACTGCTGCAGGTGCTGGTGGAAGCCGGAACTGCCGTCGGAGTAATTCGGCGGAGTGGACGCCGCGCTCGAGTGGAACATCTTCTGCAAAAGATACAACGAAAAATTAGATTCATATTTCAAGGTTGTGACTTGAAGACGGCTTTTCGGATCGAGGATTTCTTCTCGGCCGTCGTTTTGTCTTCGGTTCCCTTTGGTCGTTTTCTGTCGGGAATCTCCCGTCTCCGTCTCGCGCGGAGATAAGGGGAGAAGTGTCTGCTGACCTCCGCTAGATGTCTCTCTACCGCCACGTTGCCGCTCTTGACACGTACACTCGTACGCGGGCAGAAAAGGGGCCGGACTGGTTGAGGAGCCATAAACAAATTGATAAGACCTCCGACGACTGGTTAAGTGCTCCGACGCGGTTCCTGGAACCCGATCTCGGCCCGGGAGAAAAAATCCAAAAAGGGAAAAATTCCTGCGTGCTTCCAATTCCACTCTCTTGTGGACACGGGCTTTTTTGCGTTTTTTTTTGGGGCTTTCATTTGGCGAACCAGAAAGGTCAGAAGGAGACTTGATGGGTTTAACAGTTCAGTTATGATGGATTCAATCTAAATTCTATGAATTCAAAAGTTGGTCGATCAATGAAAGAATCCATCCTTCCCTGCCCAAAGGCCTTTTTTCCATTCCAAAAACAAAAAGGAGTTTGGGCATTGCAAAAAACAACGGAACTGAAAATTGAAAATGGTGGGCACCATTTTGAATTGTTAGTATCAAGACATGCGAAGCCAATGTTGTGACGAATGAAGCAAATAGGAAGGAGAAATGAGCACCAAATTTTAATTTTAACTCAAAATCCTCGGGACTTCCTGTGTTCCATGTATTGTACACGCTCTCAATAATAATTATCAACTATATTGCAAAAGTAAATGCCGATACAATTATTTTTAAGTAGATATTTTTCATCATGTCTAAAGCGTTAGACAACTTTCAACAAAATTTCTTGATTGAAGTTTTCAACCTCAATCAAGAAATTCAAAACAAAGCACAAGTTTATGTCTTAAAATCATAGACTATTCTTTAATAATTTAGTGATTTTAATGATTTACTTACCCAGGTATTTACCCCTGCTTCGGGTAAATACCCAAAATGAGGGTATTTATAGAAGGTATTAGTTTTTTAGACCTGGTACTTTTCTGGTGCTCCTTATTTGATTTCTGCATTTACCTAGATGAATAATAACAATAATACTTAATTAAACTTCCAGTGTCTTCTGTGCATGATAGGGCCAGGGGGGAGCATTTTTATTTCCACAGATTTTTGTTGTTGTTGATGATGATGTTTTTTTACAGACCGGATTACTTTTTAGTTAAATAGTTATAGCCCTTTACAGCTATTTTATATTTCCGAAATATTATCTCTACAAAATCACTCCTGCAGAGGCTATATTATTTTTATAAAGTTGGTTAGAGAAGTTTAAGAAGTTAGATATTTGCATTTTTCATTCATCAGCTCTATACGGATGCGTCCCTCAAGAGTTCTGTCTTGACCCATCCATATAGAGCTGATTGATGAAAAAATTCAAACCCAACGCATCCGAACCTAACCAAATCAGATCCAAACCCAACCCGAACTAAGTAAGCCTAACCAAATTGTATCCAAAAGCATTTATATACTTTTCCCCCTTCTTCCTTACCTCTGTTTCCATCTTCATTTTTCTTCTTCCATTTCTTTCATTCTTTTCTGCTCTCTACCCTTTTTTTCCTACTTTTTCTTTCGTTTCACATCTCTCTCCTGGTTTATTATCAATCTGACTTCAACCTTCTTTCTACTTTGCTCTACCTTTCTTCATCCTCCTTTTCCATTTTGCTTTTCTATGTCCTTTCTTTCATATTCCCAATTTTTTCTTTATTTCTTCTCTATCTCTGCTTCCGTCTTCGTGTTTCTTCTTTCTTTTTCAAAGAATTTGGTTCGTCAGTCTTTTCGCCCTTCCCTCGTTATTTAATGCACTATTTGTGCCCCTTCTTCTGGATTCTTATCTTTGTTTCCTCTATCTTTGTTCATCTGAGTATTGCCCGTCCTTCCTTCTTTCTTGCTTCTTCCTTATTCCGTTTTCCTTATTTCATTCTTTATTCTCCCTTCAGATTCATCGATTTTTCCACATTCTTTTAGTTTCGCACTTTATGCTACGTTGCCCATATATCTTATAGTTAAATTTTTATGCGTTGTTGCTTCGTTTCTCTTCCCACGCCTTACCATTCTTCCCCATCTCTCCTATATTCCGTATTTCCTTTGTTTATTTTTTCTCGAAACTTCTTCTACCTTCTTCCTTTTATCTTTCTTCGTCGAAACCTTGCTCGGTTTGTTAGTTCGCATTGTATTGGGTTTATACTGTTTGATTGTATATTTCTTCCGTCTTTTCTTTTCCTTCCGCCTTCTCCCCTTTCTCTTTGCTTTCGATTTATTTCTTCTTTCTTGCTCATTTCCTCATTCCCTTATAAGTATTCTCTTCTCCTTTACTTTCTACTTCTCCTTTCCATCATTTTTTTAAATCTTATTGTTCTTCACAGCCTTCTTCATTCATATTCTTCTTCGTTATATTCCTTTTCTCCATTTCTGCCCTTCTTCTTTCTTTTCCCTGCTCCCTTTTATTTTTTTTTATTCTTTTAGTACCTAAAATGTATGCCCACATTATCGTATACATCGAATCATCGAATTCGAAGCTCCTTCTCTAATTTCTAAGAGAACTGCTCTTCAAATGCGGTCCATTTTACATTCCTTCCGTTATCTCCCATCTTTCTTTTTTCCCGTTCTTCCCCTACCCTTCTTTTGGTGTGCTTCTGTCTTTTTCTTACATCGTACATTTCTACCGTACATCGAAGTTTTGTCCATTTTCAATTCGCCTACTGCTTCTGTAGCCATCTATTCTTCGACATCCCACAACACCAAAAGGGATGAATTTGGATTTTCCTTCTGTCTTCTTTCCTTATCTCCTTCGGTCTTTTTAATTTTACTCTCTTTTTCTCTTCGTTTTTTGCCGCTTTGAAATTTTATATTTCTCTGTTGGTTTCTTCCTTCCTTCTTCTTTCTTTCTCGAGATTGATGTTGACAAATATGATACGTCAACAGAGATGTCAATAAATGTTTAAGTTTTAACAAATAAACTTATTTATTAAACCTTAAATCCTTTCCTCTTTCTTCATTATTGCTCTTCTGCCTTCTATGGTTGTTCGATTTCGCGCTTGTCCCGTTTTTGCTCTTCCTCCTATCCTCTATCATCTTGCTCCTCTTTCTGCTTAATCTTTATTTTCCTGTTCGTTTTTTTTTGGTCACTTTGAAAAAACCCCTCTCTCCTCTGTTGTCTCCTCCTTCTTCCGCCCTCTTCCTTTTCTGGCTTCCTTCTTTCGTATCCTTTCTTTCCTTCTCCACTCTAGAAGACCGCATGAATTGTAGAGCTATATGAGACTGATTCATATGATTCCAAAGAGATTTTTGGATCTTCCTTCTGTGTTCTCTCGTCTTGCACCTACTTCTTTTCTTCTTTCACATCGCACCTTATTGTATTCTTTCTTTTTACTTCTTATTGCCTTGCTCTTTCCTTTTCTGTTCACATCTCTTTTCTTCCTCTTTCTTTTTTCATCAGTTGGGTATTTTTCCCTTCCTTGTTCCTCTATTCTCGTGTATTCTTGTTCTGGCTTTGTCAATTTTCCTTCATCATCTTTCCTCTTTCCTGTTCCTGCTCATTCCTTCTTCTTCATATGAAGATTCGTTTGAAAATTGTAGGAATCAGATTCGTAGGGGAAAGAAAACAAACAAGTTGCGTTTTAGGTAGAAAAGATTTTGCCCATTTTCCATCAAATATTTAGGAATGTTATTAATGTTGCAAAAAATTGTAAGTAATATTCAGATTACTTTAAAATTAAAACACCTATAATCGTTATTCGGTCATGATAAAACATACAGTTGAATAATTTTGTACTACCATAGTACCTATTAGTGGCTTGGAATGTTAAAACATTGAAGTAATAATAAAAATATGTTTTCTAGTCGTACCTTTAATACATTTTATAAATACCCCCATTTTGGGTATTTAGCCAGGTAAATACCCCAAACTACCCTGGGTATATTTACCCAACTTTTTCAATTGTACTTCTGTTCATCGCTCTTTTGATCTGTGCAATGTGCCAAAAACTCTTGTGGAAAACTAATTTCTTGCCTTTTTACTTTTGCAATATGATCTATTTTAATGTTCAATTTTCGTAACCTCTGTCTCGAATGAGTGTGAACACTCACAAACGTCGGAATAATATTGTGCACACATCAAATATCTCCTCAGTCGCTTCAAATATTTTTGTAAATTCAATTAATTAACTTCTATTTAATTACGTATAACTGTTACCTTGTGAACGGAAAGGTGTTACGATTTATACCAAACAAACGAGTTTCCATCGTTATGATTAAATAGTAAGTAGTTGTCAATTTAATTTTTTATACCCGCTGCAACTTTTTTTTTTGCATATCGATTAAAAAAATGTCTTACCTTTTAGTTACGGCCTGATAGTACATTGAGGTAACATTGCAATCTCTACCGGGTCCGTTGGTAAAATAGTCTACAACGTCTGATTTAAATTTGCCGATTCTCGCATCTTCCAAATTCTGCGGGTGAACACCGAAAACGAGCATAAGTTGGTCGTCGGTGGACCGAGCCATGAGCTGCCGAAAATGTCCCGTTTGTTTTTCGGGGTTGTAGACCTCCAAATCGGAGCATCGGACGAAATCCTGGTAGTGCTAGAAAAAAATGTATAAATTAGTTTGAAACGTTTTAAGTATAACACAGATTACTCAAATGGAACGTTTCCTAAAAGTTTACCTTCACAGCGATTTTCATACATTCCGGAATGTGACACAGGTCATCGATGGGACCCACGCCCGTGATGCCGTTCACGTAGCTTCCGATGCGGAAACCTACCGTCGGTAAGTTTGTCTCTTCATTCATTCCAACTGAAAACTCACATTTGTTGCGGTACCTAAAAAGGATAATATAAATTCAATTAATTTATATTGAATTTTTATATTTTATATTGAATCGTCATATGAATCCTAATATTTAACCGAGATTAAATAAGTAATTAAATAGTTTTCAATACCCATCATTTTTGCCTGAACTCCGTATTTCCAGTAGTTCGCATGGTAAACCATCATACTTCAATTTCTGTTCTTCAATCCATTTTTGAAGACCCTTATTTTGATGTGCAAGATCATTAGCTAACTTGATCAAGACTTTTTTTATGTTTTCTTGTTTTTTTGAAAGCTAAAATGTACAAAGTTACAACTATAACAAGAAGTGTAATAAAACCAAGGTTAGTAGAGTAGATAAGGTGTGTTGGTTTGCTCAAAGACTGTTATACTGTTATCACTTTTTCTGATGTCGATATTCCTGTCCTTATGCCAAACATATTTATAGTTTTGTTCTTTTTAATCTTCCTTAACTGACATTGAAAGAATTGTAATACAGTTTAAATGTTATCATATCGAACCTGTGTGGAACAACATAAGGTATGATCAACCAGTTCCAGCACTTTCACCACTGATTACAACATTGTGTTCACGTAATAGATGACTAATAAATTAACTCAAAGAAGGGAAAAGATACTAAATTTAGATTTAAATTACCTGGTCTTTATACTCCATATTCCAATAAGGAATGGTAGAATCTTTTAAACGTTCCAAGATAGATCTGTCGTCATTTTTAGCGTTCTTCTTATTCGGACAGCCGTCATCCTGATTTTTACGTTTTCTAACCAACGGGTCGGGTGCTGGTTTCGCTTTCTACAAAAAAAAAAGTCATATTAAAAATAGGACTTTTACATTTAAAACTAACACATATCTGTAATAATAATAAATATGCTACAATTAGGGCTTACGATACCGGGATTCTGGGATGTCAGAATACCGGAATGCACGACGAATTTTGTCTGGTATTGTTGGTTATATATGTATATTTTATTTGGTATAAAAACTATAAAGTGGAAATCGATTCAGTTTATTGAAGAATATAATTATGGAATTATTTTCTAGATCGATTTTTAGTTTAGGTCCTGTTTCTTTTATTTGCACCACTGGCCAAGATTTTAAGAAAGTAAGCAGTTTTGAATTTGAGAAGGAAGATTATAGTGAAGGAAAGACAGTGACTGGCGTATGATATGAACTAAAGTTCAAATGCCAAATCCGACCTGTTTATATATTACTACTACATACTACTATTAATCTAAGCTGTTCTTTTATATTAAAACGTAAGGGGTCCGCAAGTCCATAATTAATCTATCTAATACTCTAATGCAACGATTTCCAAAGTGTGCTCCACAGAACCCTTGGGTTCCGTGAAAAGTTTCAGGGGCTCCACGAGACATTTGGAAAAATTAAGAAACCAAATTTTATATTGTAAAAAATAATAATTTTAATACATTATGTTTCACGTTATACTTTTACTCTTATTTTTCCACACTTACTTAGATACTACATACATATTTGTTTTTGAGTTTAAAATAAGTACAAATGATTTTTCAGTCCTTTTTGTAAACACCTGAAAATATACAAAATATGCAAAATCGTTTGCAAGTAGTAATTTATGACTTAAATTCGAAGGTTAAATAAATTATTGATCAACATTATTGGAATTTTCGTGTTGATAAAACTATTTTTAAAATTTTTTGCTTGCACTAAAATTAATTGCTTTAAAGATATATTTTTAACCAATACCAAAACGTTAGTTCTTTATTTTTGTACACAAATTTGGTGCTTTTGTTAAAAAAATGCAATGATCATTTCAAAGCATCATTTTCATTGGGAATTGTTCTCTGTTCAGTGTTGGAGTTGTTTTATAAAATTTTAACTTAAAAGTATAAAAAATGAGTGAATTTAATAGCAGTGCAAAAGGTACCAGTGTGGGGAAAAAAGTGCGGATAGCATTATAAAGAAGATTGGGAGAATTTGGACGATTTCAAAGGTTGGATATCAAAAAGTCGAAAAGGTAAAGATTGTGCCAAATGTAAACCCTATGAGGAGGACATTAACATAATCTGCGGCACGCGAAAATTAAAAAAACAAAATTATTGATAATTTTATATTGAATAAAATCAACCGGTGTGGCTCACTCACACGACTTTCTCTCACTTAACCCCCCAACTTGCTCTAAACGGTGCGGCTTTGGGAAAATATACGTTAATAAAATTGATAAAAAATTCGAAGAAACACCAAGAAATTCGACAGTATGGAAGAAACCGTAAAATCGACA
>JAWQRJ010003174.1:0-12416 GCA_033557515.1 Diorygopyx duplodentatus | reverse complement strand
TTATCGCAATTCAGTTAACAGAATATAACGTAACAATACCCATTCTCTTGTTTGGAAAGTACAAGCCAGAATTGTTCAAACAGGCCATATAACAATAATCAATTGTTTGTAAATAATAATATTTATAACATTTTAGGAGAATAATGTAGCAAATTTGAAGATAACGAGATTATTTAAGGTGTTAAAGTTTTTAAGGTGGGACAAACTATTCAAATGTGGGACAGGTCCACCTAATGTGGGACGTCTGGTCACTTTAGTATTGGACAGCACCAGTTTTTGGGCTCGTTTTTGAAGCCCATTTTTTTCAAAAAAAGAAGAAGGTTTCTAATGATCTTACTTTGGACCATTCTGAATGTATCAAGCAAATATCCTTTTATTAATGGAGTATTTCGATATAAATTTATTTATTTCAATTTTATATTTTAACTTTTTTTTTATATTAACAAATCTTATCACATTCCTTAAGAAGTTGTACCAGATAAATTACTCTACTAAACAAAAATTTTAACAACCTTTGATAAAATTGCGAAATATCTTCCTTTTACAATTACATTTTTGGAGAAAAATAGGTGTCCAATTTTTGGTGCACATTTTATGCGATTCTCGAAAATTTGGACAGGCCTTTGAAATATAAAGAAAATAGGACTTTGAAATATTCTAAAATTAATGAAGCACTTGAAAGATCGATATTGAGTATTTTTCAAATAAGTTGTATAGTCTGTTGTTTTTACATCAGAGTGCAAGAGTGCAATTTTTTCCACGAATTGAAATCTGGCCAAAACAATTATCAGAACTGTGCCACTCATCATTTTCAGCCTAACCAGGACTTTGTTACTGTTATGTCGATGACGACTTCTTCTCCAAACTAGGTCAAAAAATTGTATTCAAAGGTAGGGCCACCACTACGCAGGGGGTGGTCTACAACAATAGCAATCATGTCACAGTAGCTACGACTACGACGTTTAGTTCTTTTGTGAACTGCTTGTGCCTTGCCCTAAATTCCGAAAATAAGAACAAATGCTTGTTGGTGTACCAATTGAAAACAATTCAGTACATTTTTTCTAGCTGGTTCCTACTAGTTATTGAATGTTTCAAACTAACCCCTTGATGTATATGGTCCTTCAACTGTTAAAAGCAACTTTTAAATGGCCATAAATTCGGTGGCTGACCAAAGTGTATCATTTCATAAAGACTGCTTCATAAGCATTTTGCTGCTGCATACAATTTTGGCGTAATCTTCAACCTCTTTATTGAATCACATCCTTTCATTACAAAGGTAGAGGTGACATAATTGTCTGGTTACAGTTCGTAGACGTCAGGTCTTGTGTCACCTCTGTCATTATGAAAGAAGTCTTCTGGTGATTTTACACAAACTGTTCCTCAATTTTAAAAGCAGCATGGTGAATAAGTATTTTGCGCGTCGATCTGCAGAGATCGCTATATTCGACAGAGGACAGTGACTTTCTGTCAAATGTTTTGACAGAAATGAATATACACCTATTTTTATTACTATTATTCGTCGTAGACAATCGGAATGCACAAGATTTCGGTGACCTTGATAATGATAAATTCGCCGGACCAGCTCTGCACAAACAGCTCGATTACGAGACCCGCAAGGCGCAGTGTTGTTCGAAGAAAATGCGCTGTTGCAAAAAGCAGCCACCTCCACCAAATATCGAAATTAGAGCGGTGATGGCCCGGTGTACCAATCCTCCAACGTCCTGCATGAAAAGAAGAAAAATGACTAAGCCCATGTACCAGGCTAATACGGAAAGGCTGACCAGATTCCAAGGATTCGACGAAGACGAACCTTTAATCCAGTCCGAGGTGACGAAGTGCAATAAAAAGCTGATCCTAACCATGAAAATCAAAAACGATGGTGAAACCAACACTAGGAGCCAGTTTATTGTCATAGATCACGTGTATGATCCCATATCTTCAATGACCGTTCGAATATTGAACCCGTACGTGATTAAAATGAAACAAGACCACGTGAGTCAAACGTATCCTTTGAAATTCTTAGATTTTGTTAATTCCGAAGCCAGGGAACAAGTTTACAATAAGCACGACGGCAACTATACTGGATGTTGTATGGACGATAGAAGACCCACGTGCGGATTAGTCAAATACCAAGGTAGAGTTATACCGTACAGCGGTGGATTTTGTTGTTCTTGTGATGCCCAGAAAAACTCTGAAAGGCAACCGGATACTGAACAGATGGAGCCGAAGATAGGAGCCAGTGATCCTGCTTACCTGATGGACGCTGTCCAGTGTCCCAGGACGAACATCAAAGAAAAATTCCTGAAAGATGCTGCCAAGAGACAGGACGCTGGTGCCAAAAACGAGAACAACTTGTACTACATCAAACAATCTGCTAACGATGGTCGACAAATGTACAGTGATTACCAAGCGAAATTGATGAGGAACGCTCAAAACACTGACTTGAAAGATGACGAACAATTTAGGAATAACTTTAACAACCACAGATTTGGAACGCCATCTAATTATAAGCTAACATCAAATATGAATTATGAGTACGAAGACAGTGGATATCCAACACAAGAAAATCATAAAAGCAATAATTATGGTTCACAAGCCAGAACTGGTAAGAGAGATTTTTTAGTTTTTATTTCAATGATTGTTAGTAACGGCACCAACGAACATTATTAGTAATCTTGTTAATCAACGATCAATTACTTTTGTCTTTTTTAGAGAAGCATGTGGAGAAACAACGACAAGTCATGCATTCAAAGCCCAAATCTGCTATGGTAAAAGAAAAAATCAAATTAGGACCCCAACGTCTTAAATCAAGCAAGCTATCCATGCACAAACTGTTAAATTCCGAAGAAATGTATAGGCCCGGCAGTTTGTTGGATATCCAAAACGTAGGAGATCCCTTCAAACAAAGTAACGTCCTCAAACGTAAATCTTCCGATGCAGCCAACAAACTGGACGAGAAAGGGGGGCCTTCGGTGGAAAATGAAGATCTGGACTTGTTGGAGAGTATCTACAGTAAGAGACAAGTCCAATCCAGTGGCGTGCAAAGGAGGGGTGGTCAGAATTGCGCAGATAGGTACACTCCGCCCCATTTGAATCCGGAAACTTACCACGAAAGCGCGCATTGTCTAAGGTTCTCGCCAGTTTGGTACGGAGTGTATAAAATCGATAAGCCAGTGGTCGAGCAGGAGATCGTGGTGCAGATTTTCGAAAAGTACGAAAGCGAATCCGGCCAGATCAGGTGGAAGGACATTACGGATGGAAAGAAGATTCGCTTGGGCACGTTCTCGCCGTATTACAAAGACGAGGTGCCCACGATTTCCCTGACTTTCAATTCCATGTACAACGACGAAAATTTCTGCGTGGATGCGAAGAGGATGAGGCTGTTGATACCTGAAGGGATGCGAGTTGCAGATCTGGTGAAGTATGCCGAGGCCAAAGGCGGACCGTCAGAATACCTGTTGGTAAATGCCGATAAGATTGTGTTATCCGGGGAACAGTGTGATGTCGCTGGTGTTGGTTTCGAAGCGTTTTTCAAACAGACGAACAGGTGTGCCATGCCTAGAGGAACATGTTTGCACCATCAACCGAAGCACATGTGGTTGCACGATAAAAAACTGGAACGAATAGGGAAGAAGGGTTGTTATTATTTGAAATACCATGGGAAGTTATCGAAGAATCCAATTAGGAGGAACGTCACCAGTGATGAGAGGTTTTTAACGCTGAATTATTATGGAAGGTTCATAAGCATGATTGACATGGAAGTTAACGCTGATTTTAATGCTGTTTTAAGACCTTCTTCAACGGGCGTTATCACTGAAGTTTATGTTGATAGCACGTGTCCTTCAAGAACCCACATTACCATTAAGTTAACCAACGGCGGATTGCTTTCTAGTAAATTTATGGTGAGGATATGCGACTGTCCTTTGGATTTAAAAGGGCAACTTAATAATTTAAAATCGGATTTAGTGTTGATAGCCCCTCAAAATCAGCATATATTTAAATTAACCGTTTACAATAAGCTCGAAGTGGATATATTTCATTGTTCTGTAGAAGCGTTAAATTGCAAAGGGGAATTAGTTGCATTAAGGAGGGTAAGAATCCAAAAAATGGATAGGTGCATATGCACGTGGCACTGTTTATGTGCCTGTATCGGTTCGACGAAAGGTTTGAAATGTATCGCTATGAAATTGGATCATTTCCACGCTGCTGGGTTCCGCGGTGGGTTACCCACAACGATTTACGCAGAACACGAAATGAGTACCGACGATATTATAAGAATTACCATCTATTTGATAATATTCATATTTATAACTCTCTTACTGCTTGGATTAACCAAAGGTTTGATTGGTTTGTGTTCTCTTCCTATTGGTGCTTGGGGACAGAACTTACTCTTAGACTTACCGAAACCAATGAAGCACTACTATGAGGCCAGTCTTAAAGATCGAGACGTTGTGTACGACTCTGAAGGTTGGCCTGTACATCCGGATACAGGAGAAAGGGTTAGAAATCTGCCAGCGATGGCAGAATTCTGCGCGAACGTGCTGTTCTTCTATACTTACCCCACCGTCGTCCTGCTGCTGGTACTAAAGAGACTCTGCTGCCCGTCCCTCTTAAACGATAAAGGCCAAAATGGCAACCCGTGGTTCAAAAGGCGGTGCGAGGCGCAGTGTTCCAATAAGCAGACTCAGGCTGACAGTGAAACGAACACGTCGACCAGCGACAAGGGAAAGGGGAGACGAATCTGCTGCGAAAAACTATCGAAGAGCTTAAAGAAGAAGCCCACAATTAAGGTATCAATTAAAGAACATCCCAAAAAAACAAATACAAACTTGTCATCAACCAGGAACCCAACGTCTCCTAGAGCAATCACGAGAAACGAAGACGCGTTTTACTTCAGCAGTACAGAGGAGGGATCCAGTACGAGCAAATAGAGTAACCGCTGGATGTAGCCTATCATTCATAATTTAAGGTAAAGTTTTCATATCATTACTGTTTGCCAAAAAGTTATTAATCATAGACGTAAGCAAGTAACATATTTATTGATCCCAAATACAAGTACAGATTACAACAACTTAACTTGAAAATTATCAAAGAAGGTCAAATTAGCAATATACAATACTTGTCTTTCGCAAAGTTATTATACAGGTCCTTTCAGTTTGAATTAAGCATACATGACTCAAGCGAAGTAGCAACGTGGTCTTGCGGATGATACTTTAAGGTGTAGGAGATCGAGAGATTGAACGGCGTTCGCACCAGCTGCGCACTCGCCAATAGTAAAACTTGCTAGGCGCTGGGTAGTGGATCATAATTCAACTTTACGATAATGTTTGCGCACAAAAAAACATATAAATCTATTGTTATAAGAGGATCCTAAAAATATTCTAAAATAAAATAAATTGTTAACAACCCATTTGAAGTAAAAAAGAATTCTAAATTTAAAAAAATAGAAGTGCACCTCAAATAAGCCACCCTGGGTAGATAAACAATATCCCAACGTATCATAGAAATTACTTCTAGCATTACAAAGCATTTCAGGCGTGACGAGGTTGGCTGGTTCTATTATTTTAGGCCTCAGGGTACCCAAATTTTCTGCTCGCTCATTTCCACAAATGGTCTATTTAAGAAACCCTCGCAAGTAGAAGGTGACTTCACCTTCTACTTGTTGCTGTTCATAAAATAATCCCTTAAGTTAATCCATCCAGATCTATTTATATTGTTGTTCATTCTCTACTGCCTTTCCTTCCTTATTTTTTATTTCTCTTGTCTTTGGTTTATAAGATCTGTTATGTTCTCTAATCTTTTGATAAAAACTTTTAGTACGTTGTCTCCTATTATCATCTTCACTATTCACCATTCACTTCCTTCATTTCCTTTTCAATCCACTCTCTCTTTCTCCTTCTTATTATCTTATTGCATTATTTCCTTCTACCTTCTACTATCAAATTCTTCTTTGTGTTCTCTTTTATTTCAATTTATCCACCTCAACTTCGCTTTCATCTTTTCTTCAACTCTCGTTCTACACTCCCCGTTGTATCATTTTTTTCTTATACTTTGTTCCTCCCCTACCTATTGCCTTCTTCGCTGTCTGTTTTATCAATTCCTTTGTTTTATTCCATCTTTCTTCTACGCAGCCTTCTTCAATTTTCCACTTTGCCAATCCTATATCTATCTCTTCCTTATATTTTTCTTTCACCTTTTCATCTTTTAGCTTATAAATATTACATTTATTTGTTATTGAATTCAATTTAGCTGAGTTTCTAATTTTGAGCTCCACAGTCAAGCATTTCTGTTTTTTATTGATTACAGTAGTTTTTTCAGGGTTTCCTGGTTTCATGGCGTGCTTTTAGGCAATTTCTTCTCTACTTTTCTCTCGCAAAGTTATGCATTATAAAAATTATGTTTATGTACTAAAGGAAAAGAGGAAGAGAAAGATCAAAGAGAAAAAGTAAAGAAAGAAGATAAGATGACATTTTCATTTTCATCTTATAGTTACATCATAAAACTTTCATATAATAATTGTCTAGTAGTTGTTTTCTTCAAGAGCATAACATACCTACCAAATACTTATCAGTAATATTTAGGGAATTTTATATGTTTTTAATACTGTCTGATGCCATATTTTACATCTATGGTTTCCATGGTTTTCCAGATTTATGTTTAATACAAATTATGTAAGTTTTAAGGCGTTGTCGTTTGTATATTGTAAACACGTTTTATTTATTAACTTATACTGCTTAAGAAAAACTAATAATATTATTTCATTTACAGTATAACGAAGCTTTCTTTGTTTCAGGATATACAATTAGTATGGAGGTTGGAATATTTTTATACATTATCTGGTACCGTACTTAGTATGTATACATGTACGTCCATTCTTCTACTGAAGCCCTATTTTATATCCTTTATACTGTAGACCTACTAAGAGTACGAATAAAAATATCATAGCAAATACGGCGTCTTTAATATTATTGATGTAATACCGGCGTTACGATATCCATAAAACTCCTAGCAATAAAATTTATACATTGTTTCTCCAGAAGAAGAGGTTTTTTTCGCGATAACTTTCTTAAAATTAAAGATATGTTAAATCCACTTGCACCACGAGATATCTGGTTCTTTTCCGCATCTAAAAGTGAGTTTTGGTCGGGCGATTTCCCAGTGATTGATTACTCCAGAAAAGAATTGTGAAACCAACAGTGTCCCAGAAATTCTTCGAAATTGACCATATTTGGGTTGTTATAAAACAAAAACTAAGTACAATATTTGGAAACGGCTTTCACTACGTGAAAGCCCAATTCTAGTACTATATAAAACATAGTTTCGTTGGTCGAATTTGCATATTATTCTATAGCAGTTGCGCCAATTATCTGATATCTATATTAACATCTTGGTAAACATCTTGTCTTTCTAAAACTTGCTTTATAAATTTGATTGGAAAAAGAAGAGAAGCTCTTACTAGTTCTGTTAGAATATATTGTAGTGCGTTCCGCATAAAAATGGAGTGTGTTTATTATTTATTTTAAGTATACTACAGTAGTTTATGTTAAGTCAGGAAGGTCCATGAATTTATAGTGGAAGAGAATTTAAGAGTTTTAAACAAGGGTCCAACAACAAAATTTCAAAAAGAAGCTCAACAAAACTAATCTCTGATTTAATTCAAGTAACAAACGAAGCTATCCCTTCTTCGCTTATTTTGCCCCGGATTTCCTATTAAAGTTAACAGCATTGATAAACGAGAAAGCAGTTCGTTCCTTGCGATAAAATCTCTATTATCTCCGAAATAAGAATCCGGCATAAAGCCAAGGCACTACAGGATAATGTAATAGATATTACGAGGGGATAAAGGAGAGTGGAATCCTAGAATTCGTATAGTTGGCGATAAAATGAAATTACGCGAACTTTGAAGATCCCAAAAATGACCTTGCAAGAGTAAGAATATAAGAAGATAAAGTGTAGATTTCCATTAAGTCAGCTTTCAATAAAGTGAATTAATTCAATTTTGGTCGTGTTGGGTTTGTACTGTCAGCAAGAGTTATCTCCAAAGAAACTTCTGATAGTTTTTCCTGTTTTTATACTGACATGTCCTTAACTGAAACCAAAACATAATTGCTCAATCATTTTTCTTCATTAAATCTATGCACTGTCAAAACCATAGAAATCTTTTTTTATCAAAAACTTCGACCCACGCTGATTATGTTGTCAACAAAAGGTATCTGGATGTTGATGGATGTTCTCCACTTGAACGACCGTTAATAATGCAGCATCAGCAACAAGACAATTATCGCCTAAGTGAATAAAAAAAGGAGGGAATAGCACGCCGGGGCGGAAGAGTAATTTTTATCAATTAAATCGTTGCGCGCGATGCCTCCAAAAGGGGAAACCATGACAAATAGGCAAGGTGGCTTGGCTTTTTCGCCGGAGGATTTACACTTTTATTGGGGTTTATTCCCCGATGTCCTATTACCTCTGGTTGCCCCCATTGTGCGCAATGAACTCGCTAAGCCGTAGGGTTAAGGGACCTGTTCCCGCCCTGCGCCTTTTTTCGGCACAATTATTATACGGACATGTGTTCATCCGTAATAATTAATGTCAACAGGAACCAGTTGGGTTCTCATCCCGGAGATTTTATAGCTTTAGGATGCGTGAGGATGAAACCTAGACGTATTTTATTTGCTCCTTCTGAATTTTCCGGTCACTGCTTGAAATGGCCAGCAGTTTTTATTAAAAACTTTCAGCCATTCAATGTTTTTTTGTACAATTTCCAGAAGCTTCAACCCTTTTAACTTTATGCTCCTGACAAATTACCGACTATTGAATTCACAAACAAATAGTCGAACGAACTGAATGGCTGTTGTGGCCATTGGTAGCCTAATATTTGTCTTGTCCATTGTCGTTTAACAGCCAATTTCTAACATCAACGACAAAAGAACATTCCCGCAGTGTTCCAGGAGTTGAGGACAACCACTATTTGGATGTGAGGTCCATTGGAGGACACTATCTTCCCCTGCTTCTGGCCTCTAAATTGTACTCAAATTTGAAATTATTTATAATTATTTTATTTAAAGAGATTTAATTAATTAAGTCTACATACCCGTTAAATTATATTATTTTGATTTGTTTAATTTGATAATAGGTATGCATGAGATATGTATCTATAGAGAGTAATATGAATATTTAAATTTTTAATTTATTATATTTTAATTTTTAATTAAATTTTTATATGTTGTTTATCAACGTAGGGCCACCTATGAGACAACTCCTAAACTATAACACCTATAGATTGTATAATTTTCCAATATATTTCTAATATTTTTAATATGCATAGCATCCGACATATATGTTTAACTCCCTTAAATATATCCAATGGTAAATTATAGAGTATAACACAATTAATAAATTTGTACTGCCTACAATTATGTTCAAACATTCAAGCAGTTTAAAGATTAAACCACTTGACAATAGATGGCGCAACATATATTCCTTTTTCGTGTGGTTGCCTCGTGGTTTCTGACAGTTGTTTGATTACTCAAACATTTCAATTAATTTTTAAGGCACTAACTTAAAAATGTCGCTTTATAACTTCAAGAAAATAGCGGTGGTCCCGACTGCAAAGGTAAGCGTTTTAAATAACCTTTAAAAGTGTCGATTTTCCCAACAACTCGATTCTAACCTCACTTTTAAATTTTACTTGCAGGACTTCATCGACATAATCTTGTCGAAAACGCAGAGAAAGACGCCCACGGTGGTCCATAAGCACTATAAGATCACTAGAATACGCGCGTTTTATATGCGCAAAGTCAAATTCTCCCAGCAGAGCTTTCACGATCGTCTCACGCAAATACTGACGGAGTTTCCGAAGTTAGACGATGTACACCCATTTTACGCTGACTTGATGAACGTTTTGTATGATAAGGACCATTATAAGTTGGCATTGGGGCAAATTAACACGGCACGGCATTTGATTGACAAGTAAGATCATTTTGATATGTATTTAATTAATATTTTTTGTAATTTGAATGACAAATCTTTGTTCGTATTTCCTTGTTCTGTCGGACAATATTTAATTTATATAAACATGTTTTAGTGTCGCAAAAGATTATGTAAGACTTATGAAGTATGGAGATTCCTTATACAGATGTAAGCAATTAAAAAGGGCAGCATTAGGTCGAATGGCCACAATTATGAAAAGGCAAGGGGCAAATTTAACTTATTTAGAGCAGGTTCGACAACATTTAGCGCGTTTGCCGTCGATTGATCCGTATACAAGAACCATATTAATTTGTGGTAAGTTCAATGTACAATTTGTCCTATGATACAATAAAATCAAAGTTAGTGTGGTTAATTAGTGTGGACCTTCTTGTCCTCATTATCAATGGTCCTAATAGTCAATTGTCCTAATTGTCAGTTTTAACTAAGAATTTTGTAACCAAGTGATACGTAAAAGGAAGGTAACAATAATATACCATTAAATTATTTTTTTTGCACGTCATATCCATTTTATTCATTTCTTGAATATGTTTTACATTCTGCACAACATTTTTTGGCATTTGTTGAAAAAAATGAAACTTAATTTTTATTATTTTAGTTTATATTTATAACAGTTTATAAAAAACTGAAATAAAAGTTACAAAGAGGAAGGAGAAGTTATAGGAATGTAATTATATTTATATTTTGTGATGGAATAATTCTAATACAATTCGTGAAGAGATGGGCTCATTCAAATTTAGACATATCTGCTTGCGCTTATTAGGGATTCATCAATAGCAATATTTTTCTCTGGTACATATATGGATATAAATTTGTCTCTTAGGTAATCTAAGATTGGTGCAATTTTATATAATTTTTTTGTTGTGCGAGCAGATGAAAATTCTTCGTTATTACAAAAGTGTAAAAAAATTTGTATCAAGAAAAAGTGTTTTTCGGTAATTATTTGAGAAAAAACCATTGATTCGATACTTTCACGTCTAGTAAAATATAATTTGCTATCAGGTTTTGAATTAACTCCTTGAGCAGCGAACCCAGGAATGTTCTAATTTCGTTTAAGTTTCTATCGTACCAAAGATTAGGTCTAGATTTAGGTTTTATATTTTGTGTATTTTTATTAAAGTACTGTCTCACATAGCGATTTATTTCATTTACCATTATTTCTATTAATTCATCAGTCAAAAATGCTTCAAAAATGCCCAATATATCATCTTTTGAAAGGGGAATTTGAACTCCAGAGTTTCCTGTGAAAGGATATGAAGGTCGCGGAATGCCTGCAGAAGTCGATGATACATCAATTGGCGTAGGTGTTAAAACTGCAGCACCATCCAAACCGTCGCCTTGACTATCATCTTCATCACCCCAGTGCTATTATCTTCTTCTTCAGAACTCCAATCCAAATCTTCATTGTCATCAACTTCAGTGTTGCTACTACCATTACTTTCGTCGTCGGCATTCATTTTTGACATCTACACATTACATATTTATAAATATAAAATGAAATAAAAAAATTACAGTTATTATAGGTACATATATAAAATTAATTCAAAGTACATATGTACTATATAAATTTAACTAAAACAATTTCTAACTAATTGAATTCCTTTACGAAGAATATTGGAAAAAAAAATTAGTTTCCTAATATAAATTAAAAAATGTTGAAGTAACTATAAACTTACCTGAAGAAAAAATATGTTTCCACACACTATTTTAATGACAGTAATGATAATAATAATACTATTTCAATGATACCAAGTTAACGCATTGAAGAGCAAAAAGAGAATGAAGTTCACATTGTTTTCAACATCGTAAATAGTACGGCGCCTAAACAAGTTGAAACTTGCAATGCCCATATCGCTTCTCTATTACTAGGAACGATTACGCGTATATATTCGACATAACCATTAAGAATACCAAGTAAATTCATGATGCGAATATATCCATCATAAGCACTGCGCAATACAAGAGACCATAACGAATATATACGACATAACTACTTAAGGGGTTTAAAAAAAACCTTGGATAGAGTTACAGAAATATTGACCTACAAAAAAAAGGTTTTTCACTGTAAAATAATAAATATCTGCGAAATGGGTACCCCTATTAGGAAAAGGTATTCTTTATTTTTTGTTCTGAATACTATTTTTTATCCTCCTTCTCTTTTAACAAGTTTCAGTTTGTAACAAAAAAAAATTCAATTACCCAAAAATGCACAGTAAAGTTTTAAAACAAATCATATCAAATAAATGGAGAAAAATGTGATGCTAAATAAACACACACTACATTTTTTAATGGTATTGTTAAACCTTATTATTAAACCTTGGAATCAAACATTTTCATCTGCTCTTCGATTATTTTAGCTTATTAATAAATAATCAAGTACCAAAAATAGTATACACAGCAACTCATTATTTATTTTTAAGTTTTTTTTT